>JAJAGP010000274.1:444057-529968 GCA_025084515.1 Ancistrus triradiatus | reverse complement strand
TATATATATATATATATAGCTAGCTTCTCTCACCACAAGACCATATGAAGAACCACTTACTCCCATACCATAAATCAATGGCCCTGGTTGAAAATTTTATTACGTTATGTTTATTAAACGTATTTAGAATATAACGATGCACAGCAATTAATTACACATGGACTACTGTTGCAAATGTCTTGCGTATCACTCTATGGCTGTGATGCCAGAGTAGGGAAAGGGTAAAGGGAAGGGGAAAAATATGCAACAACTCTAGTCAAAACACACAAACCTGAAAAATGCACACAAAACTATAAAAAAAGTGTCTGAAAATCACGGTGAAAGCAATCTGGGTCAGAACAGGCCGAGGTTGGCAACAGAATCACAAGTATGCGCAATAGTACTCAAAGCAAAGGCAAGCATAAAAAAAATCAAGCGCCAAAGACTCAAACACAAGACTTCTAACTCTCCCGTGTGCAGAGTCAACACAGAAGACGCACACATGACTTCAGCAGCCTCCGACACATTCAGGCTCACATGATGTGCTGACAAACAAAAAGAGACAAAAACACAATTTTAACGAGCTGAACACGGGTCATAACAAATAGTATTACATTTAGAGGTCTAATACTAATTTATTTTAATTGTGCTATTTTAGCAGCCGCTACACCTGTTAATTTTATACAGACTTTCAGAAATTGGCATGCCCAGACTCCAAAACATCTTTCTGTGGTTACTTTAGATGAAAATTAATTAGAACAAATTCATCGATATATTGTGGGGGCTTAGACCACTAATGAAAATGCTTGACATTTTTCTTAAATATGTGTTTGTCTTTCCATATAATCTGAATAGTTGAATTTCGGGGTGAAAAAAAGTATATAAATTTCATAATTTGGCTTTGCATGTTCCTCTGCTGAAAAGACAGGATGAGCTCCACTAGCTTATCCCAGCATGATTACACAATATTCTAAAGAACATCTTGTGATGTTACTGAGTGCTTAGTTCTCCCTGCCTTTAAGTGCCCCATAAATGTTCAGTGGGGTTTAGGTCAGGTGAACAGAGAAAAGTCTGTGACAGTGAGCACTCATTGATCTAGTTTGGTCTTCAAGTAGTTCTTGGTAAACTTTTGAGATGTGTTTTGGCTGAAAATAGTTTTTGCATCACATTTGAAAGCAAACCTGAGAAGTGCAAATGCATCTTGGGATATTTCAGTTTGTCATTGTCTATCAATATAATTGATTTACATTATAAACAGGTTATATGGGTACTTTAGTCTTAAGTGAGGAGAACTGTTTTTATTGTCATGGTGTTTTGGTACAGTGTGCTAGCTATTAATAGTACATGCTATGTATTGTTCATGGTAGCCCTTGAATTAGTCCTTGCTTTATCAGACACTTCTGCTATCCTCAATGTTTGAGGTTCTCAAAGAGCAGTACTCAATGTACGTAGTACATCAGTGCCTGCTTACGCAAAGCTTTAATATACAGTACCTCTACTGCTCAGTCTTCTCTTATTATTTTACAAGTAATCATATTTCCATCATTAGGTAAGTACACGTTTATTGTTCACACAACTGGACAACCAGTCTTCCTCTGTTAGAGTCCACTGCTGTTGGGAACACAACCACTGTTAGAAAACAGCATACATGCATCCACATTAGTTACAACTATAACTAAGGAATGTAAAACAAAAAAAATATCCATCCAGATTCGTAAGACGTTTTCATAGACCTTTATTGACTTTTCACATGCCACTGCTTCCATTTCGCTGCTCTTCTTCAGGGCTTTATGTACTTTAGCATGACTGTAAGGAAAGGTTGCAACTTCTATATTTTTAAACACTCAGATTTATGCCAGGAAAGCCAGCCAAAGTTATCTTCCACTGGCTGTTGCGGTGTCTTTACGATTGTGTCTTTTGTGTGTTTGTGTGAGTGAGAGAGAGAGAGAGAAACTTTTACCTGCAACCTATCCTCAGGCCTCAATAACAGTGCAGTTTTACAATGTAAGTAAAATAAGATAAAGCTTTTATTTTACAAAGAGCAAAAATAAATGTTCAAATAACTTTTTCTGTATAGAAAGCTGTGACAGAATTGTACACCCTATTTATTCAAAGCTTGTTTTTATTTTATAATGGCTGTTCCAGTTCAACTTTTCAAATTTAAAATTGTGTATTTATGTCATGCAATGAGAGTAATAAATTCAGCATTTCCTTCGAAAGAAAAAAGAGCTGGTGCTTTGATTTTGCATAATTTTTCCATTGTATTTATAGACATTTGAAAATGTTACAGACGCTACAAAAACGTTTAATATTACCTGGGTTTTTTCATTATTTACTCAAAAATGTTGTCTGATGTTCATCCAAGTCAATAAAGTATCCGAACTCATTCTGTCTAAACACACTGATTGGACTACATTCTCCAAATGTCAGGTACTTGTATTTTTAAAAAACCCAACCTAATGCTGAGATGCTGTGATGATATAAAATACTTTTCCCCACCAGTATGAATGCCTGTTCAGCAAATGTATAGAAGGACGCAATATGCCTTCTAAACGTAAGTACAACATAAATATAAGTAAATTGTAATGTTTTCATGAAATCAAAAACCTGTTTTTTAAGGCATAGCCATTTTCAGATTTTTGATTCTGGTTGAGTACACTATTTGTGGTCACTTTTTTTTCGAAGTGATCAAAAAAAAAGTGCTTACAGGCTGATGGACTTGGTTAATTAAAAGAAAATATGGCCTCAGCAAGAGAATTGCCAATTGACACAAGTGAAAGGATTATAAAACTCCTTCAAGAAGGAAATCCAGCACAAATTGTGGCAGAAGATGTTCCTAGTCAGTTGTGTCTAATATTTGGTGCAGGAACAACAAACGAACTGGGAAGATTACAAATGGGAAGACATACAGGTAGAACAAGTAAGATGTCAAAGCATCAGGTGAGGAAAATGTTTTTGACAGAACAAATTTCCACTTTTTTTTTTTTTTTTAATGATATAAGGTTACAGGTGTCTTTTATACAGATAACGAGGTCAAACAGGTGCCATTAATACAGGTAACGAGTGGAGGACAGAAGAGCTTCTTAAAGAAGTTGTTACAGATCTGTGAGAGTCAGAAATCTTGCTTATTTGTGGGTGACCAAATACTTATTTTCCACCATGATTTACAATTAAATTCTTTAAAAATCCTACAATGTGATTTCCTGGGTTTTTTTTTTTTGCCCCACTGTAGGTCTAATCTGTGGCATGTGGGAGGGGCATAAAAGCCAGAATGAAAGCAAAGTTTTTTACACTTGAAACCTCAAAGTGGGTCAAGTGGCGTGGGATGACTGTGCGATGCCTCCATTAAATCGAGACGTGTTTTTTTTAATCCATTTTTTTTAATCATTTGCATATTATTCACATCAGTCCTGTGATTTTCCATAATCGTATCAGTTTTCCTTATTGGTGTTGCAATTTCAACGTTGAGAAGTGTAAATTTACAGTTATGTAGCTGGGCAAATTTTCTTATTCAGAGAAATAGAAGGTTTATAGTAAACCAGAATATTAATTACTTAAATAATATTCATTAATTAATTACAGAATATTACACAACTGCGATAAAGTACACTACCCCTGGCAAAAAAAAATTATGAACCTCTACACAGAGGATGTTCACCCAGTGTATTTTTTTAGCACATAACAGATATGACACCAAACGTAAAGCATTCTTTAAACAAATAAAATGCACTTATTTGAATTAATGGCATATGTCTTTGTCAAATCAAGTAGAGTAAGAATTATGGAATTACAGTGGTGCTTGAAAGTTTGTGAACCCTGTAGAATTTTCGATATTTCTGCATAAATATGACCTAAAACAACATCAGATTTTCACACAACTCCTAAAAGTAGATAAAGAGAACCCAGCTAAAGAAATGAGACCAAAATATTATACTTGGTCATTTATTTATTGAGGGAAATGATCCAATATTGCAGATTAATGACTGGCAAAAGTATGTGAACCTCTAGGATTAGCAGTTAATTTGTAAGTGAAATTAGTCAGGTCTTTTCAATCAGTGGGATGCTAATACAGTTTAGGCTTCCACTTGTGCTTTCAGTAGTATCATTTACTTGTCGTTTGGACGCAGTTTACTTGTGAAAATACATTTATGTTTGCATTACATTAGCATGACAAGAATACGTGACTATGGTAATGTCCGGTCAACAATCATTTCGGTTTCACAGACCGTAATTTGCCTGTACTATTCCTCTACTGTCTACATATTAACAGTTATCAAGTCAGTCTGCTAAAGTATGCAAAAGAGACCATACATTTGTTATAGACTATAGCGTCTGCTACACATATCTCTCTCAGCAATCTGTGGTTATGGTACTGCATGACCAGTGGTTGTCATGGCAACAATAAAGATGTCTGCATTGATCTTGCAAATGTGTTCAGAACTTAAAAATAAAAGGCATCTTCAGTTAAAAGCGATGAGTCTTTACGATATTAAAGACCAACGCAGACATGCAGGAGAATCGACAGGGTACAGTAGGCTAATCGGCTGATGGTGGGAGTGGCCTGTCAGATGACTGAATACTGATTGAACAAATAGAGAAGCAGAATGACTTGAGGATGGAGTGAGAGCGATACCCCCCTTTTCCCCCACGTCTCCTCAAGTGGACCTTTCGGGTTCGCTTTCGGTATTGATCAGCATCCCTCCATCCACTCTCCTTAAGGGCTGAACGTGGCTGCAGTGTGGGTTAGATTAGATGAAGCAGTGGTTTATTTTCTCTGTCTTACAGTAGCAGGTGCTGCAAAAATGAGTCATAAACAAATGACCAAGACTGAAGATGCAGAATCTTCAGGAGAGATGAAGGTGCAAGATCAATCAACCAAGAAACCTCAACCTGTGAGTCTTAAATATGCAAAATAACAATGATTCGTTTCATTTTCACTTCAATTTACTTCATGCTTTCGCTGTGTATTTTGAGCTAGTATCAATTGCCCATGTCCCTGTAGTTCGTGCAGTGACCAGACACCCCTGATAATGCCTTACAGAATTAGCTCCACTTGCTGCAGGACACAGAACAGATACAGGAGTGTAGCTCAAAACAAACCTGCTGCTTTACACACTTGAGGGTATAGTACAAACACTTCCAACCACATTAAATTAGTTCTGCACATCAGTGGTTACAATAATCATTGCAATTATTTACCACAATTATTACGCCAATTTAGAAAAAAGAATATTGTTTTTGCTCTTTAGCAGTGTGGCATTTTAAGTAAACAGAAAACATTTGTTTGACATGCCTAGATTAAGGTGCTATTATTAAGGAGTCACTATTCCAGTCCGTTGTGTGTAATTAATGCTAATCACGAAGCTTATCGCGATTAAAATGCGGTTAATTGTGTAACCGTTTGAAAAATAAAAACAGGCAGGCAGGTCCTCCTGATCTAGTGAAGGTGAGGCGGCCCGTGCTTCAACTACGTGATGTTATGAGTCTTTTTAAGTCATATCAGGTTGTTATTGTCATTGTTATCATTCAAAAGTCGTCGTCAAACAAGTTGTAAAAACGACTTCGCTCCGTCCAGTCTTTCACTGAAATTAGATCTGAAATCAGGATGAAACCTTTGATATCCAGCGCACGTGCACCCAGATTCCCCCAGGGCATGTCTTCCGTAAGTAGGCTATAGCCACTATACTCCCATACATTACGCAAATTAAATATAGAATTTTGTATTATTACCTAAACAAACAAACGAATAACAGTGCTAATATGCATTTACATCGCACTAAACTCGTGTTATTGCCCTTGTCGTTTATTTACTTATTAGCCAGTGGTTATATTGAAGAGTGAAACATTCATCCCTAACATTAACTTGAAATGTTAGATCAAAAATATGGCGAAAGCTATGAAAACAGGCCTGGTAACTACATTTAGGTTGAACTGATTCAAAAGCAGGCCAGCATGTTCATTATTACAGTCCACTGACACTGCAAAGACTCAGGTTTGGTCACTTGGCATCTCTAAATGTGTGTGTGTGTGTGTGTGTGTGTGTGTGTGTGTCCTGTGATAGACTGGTGCCTGCAATTCTAAATTGCATTCTAAAATGGTATGAAAGTGAGTGATATTTATGTCTAATACATTTGCATGTGTATATACACTCACCGGACACTTTATTACATACACCTTTGCTAGTGTTGGGTTTTTGCCTTCAATTTTGCCTTCAGGAATGCCTTAATTCTTTGTGGCATAGATTCAACAATGTGCTGTAAACATTCCTCAACGATTTTGGTCCTCAGATGTTTCTCACCGGATATTTTCTCTTTCTCTGTAAACCCTAGAGATGGCTGTGCATGAAAATCTCAGTAGATCAGCAGTTCTGAAATACTCAGACCAGCACCAACAAGCATACCATGCTCAAAGTCACTTAAATCACCTTTAAATCAGTTATTACAAGAGAGGCCATGCTTCGGGGCAGGACAAAGAAAAAAAGTGCCCTGTATAATAAACACAGAGATTTCTGTGCAAAATGCACCAACCCAGACTCCATGCATTGCCAGTGAAGTCTGTGTATTTGGGAGTGGGTCAAAATGACATGGTCAAAGCCATTTTTCCAAGTAGCATTTGTCTTTTATCATGTCATTTTAGTACATAAATGTTTGCTGCAGAATCCCAGACATATACAAGCTTCAATGAATGACTATTATGTCTGGGCCTGGGACTTCACAACAGAATTTGCACAGCTGTTTGCCAGGAGTGGTTTAATGAATGAAAAGTGCGATACAGTAGTGACATATTTGTTCATTTGATTCAACAAATATTGAATTTTATCAAGGTTAATTAATGGTATAGACACTGTGATAAACATTTAATTACCACATATTCATGAAATTGTAGGGAAATCCAGACTTCCTATTTAGTTTTAAAGCAATCGCTTGTGGTGTACAAAGGAGAGTGCAATTAAGCTGTAGTTTATCATCCTTCAGTGTGTGGCATGCAATTTACGAAAAATCTTCCTTCTGTTTTATTAAATCTGCTCTGTTTTATTAACTATTTTAAAATCAGCAGATATGCCTTTTCTCATCACAGCAAATTTGAAGACAATGAATAGCCCAGTCATTTGTAAGAGTCCCACGTTATTATTTTTTCTGAATTTCATTGTTAATTTTTAATTTCAATGTCTTCTCAAATTTCCTCCTTAATCTTCTCTGTTCTCTACACTACTACACTACTTAGAAAGATGAGAGAGGTCTGTAGTTTTCATCATAGGTACACTTCAACTATGAGAGACAAAAAGGGAAAAAAAAATCCAATAAATCACATTGCAGGCTTTTGAAAGAATTTAATTGTAAATTTGGGGCTGTCACTGGGCAACATAGACTTTCAACTCCCTCCACAAATTTTCTATGGGGTTGAGGTCTGGAGACTGGCTAGGTCACTTCAGGACCTTGACATGCTTTTTCCGGAGCCACTCCTTCATTGCCCGAGCGGTGTGTTTGGGATCATTGTCATGCTGGAAGACCTAGCCACGTTCCATCTTCAATGCTCTCACTGATGGAAGGAGGTTTTGGCTTAAAATGTCACGATACATGGCCCCGTTCATTCTTCCCTCAACACGGATCAGTCGTCCTGTCCCCTCTGCAGAAAACAGCCCCAAAGCATGATGTTTCCACCCCCATGCTTCACAGTAGGTATGGTGTTCTTGGGATGCAACTCAGCATTCTTCTTCCTCCAAACACAGCGAGTTGAATTTTTACCAAAAAGTTCTATTTTAGTTTCATCTGGCCACATGATATTCTCCCAATCCTTTTCTGGATCATCCATATGCTCTCTGGCAAACTTCAGACGGGCCTGGACATGAACTGGCTTAAGCAGGGGGGCATGCCTCACTCTGCAGGATCTGAGTCTCTCTCGGCGTAGTGTGTTACTGATGGTAGCCTTTGTTACTTTGGTCCCAGCTCTCTGCAGGTCATTCATCAGGTCTCTCCGTGTAGTTCTGGGATTTTTGCTCACCCTTTTCATGATCATTGTGACCCCATGAGATGAGATCTTGCGTGGGGCCCCAGATCAAGGAAGATTATCAATAGTTTTGTATGTCTTCCATTTTCTTACAATTGCTCCCACAGTCGATTTATTCACACCAACCTGCTTGCCTATTGTAGATTCACTCTTCCCAGCCTGGTGCAGGTCTGCAATTTTCTTCCTGGTGTCCTTCGACAGCTCTTTGGTCTTGGCCATGGTTGAGTTTGGAGTCTGACTGTTTGAGGCTGTGGACAGGTGTCTTTTATACAGATAACAAGGTCAAACAGGTGCCATTAATACAGCTAATGAGTGGAGGACAGAAGAGCTTTTTAAATAAGTTGTTACAGGTTTGTGAGTGCCAGAAATCATGCTTGTTTGTGGGTGACCAAATACTTACTTTCCACCATGATTTACAATTAAATTCTTTAAAAATCCTACAATGTGATTTTTCCTCATTTTGTCTCTCATCATTGAAGTGTACCTATGATGAAAATTACAGACCTCTCTCATCTTTCTAAGTAGGGGAACTTGCACAATCAGTGGCTGACTAAATACTTTTTTGCCCCACTGTATATTCACTCTTAATTAACAGAGTAAATTAAACTTGACCTCAAAAGTTCACATTTGTTATATTTGTGCTACTAACTGCCTAGTGGAAATGTTTTATCTGTTTAAAATCCAAGCAAAGCAATGGAGAATTCAGTTGTTGTGGGGGCCAAAGGTTTGAGATGACAAGTTAAAATACTCGCAAGGGGGAACGTACAATATACACTTTCTGAAATGAGTCAATAGATTTTTAAAAGATTTAACTTAAGGTTCAATGTTCACTCGAACATGATTTTATGATTTGTAATTAAAAACTTCACATATTAAATTCAAGAAAATTGTAAGTAGAAGCATTTTTTACTAATGGTCTTTGACTTGTATATTTATAATATTTTCCTGGATATGTTATATTTGAATGTTGTTTTGCATACAGTGCTCAGTCATCAAATGTAAACTTTATATTTGCCTACACTTTCATTCCTGAAGGCTTAGATGTAGTGCACCGGTGAATGCTTTAAGACTAATTGGGAAGCCTTCCTTTCAGTTTCATTAAAATGTGGTGATGAAATGTTTACGGAAGTGTCTATACCATTAATCATTCTTGGTGGATCACGCTGTTGGTCCATTGAACTTAAAATCTTCTTATAATGATT
The DNA here is from genome assembly GCA_025084515.1 of Ancistrus triradiatus. Taxonomy (NCBI): domain Eukaryota; kingdom Metazoa; phylum Chordata; class Actinopteri; order Siluriformes; family Loricariidae; genus Ancistrus; species Ancistrus triradiatus. The sequence continues at coordinate 520,780 of JAJAGP010000274.1, read as the reverse complement.
ATGCGACTTCTCAACATAAATTGGGACTAAGGAACATGACTGACGACTTAAACTGTGGTAAATCGTTGCTAGTAATTCTTAAAATTTATGTACCACATTTACAGTTTACATAGATAAAAAACAAGATTATTATTATATATATGTACAGTGGTGTGAAAAAGAGTTTGCACTCTTCCTGATGTTCTATTTTATTTTTTTGCATGTTTTTGACACTTAAGTGTTTTGGAACATCAAACCAATTTAAATATGAGTCAGAGACAACACAAATAAACACAAAATGCAGTTTTTAAATGAAGGTGTTTATTATTAAGGGAGAAAAAAATCCAAACCTACATGGCCCTGTGTGAAAAAGTGACCTACTAACTGGTTGGGCCACCCTTAGCAGCAACAACTGCAACCAAGCGTTTGCGATAACTTGCAATGAGTCTTTTACAGCATTGTGGAGGAATTTTGGCCAGTCATCTTTGTAGAATTGTTGTAATTCAGCCACATTGGAGGGTTTTCGAGCATGAACAGCCTTTTTAAGGTCATGCCACAGCATCTCAGTAGGATTCAGGTCAGGACTCTGACTAGGACACTCCAAAGTCTTCATTTTGTTTTTCTTCAGCCGTTCAGAGGTGGACTTGCTGGTGTGTTTTGGATCATTGTACTGCTGCAGAACCGATGTTTGTTTCAGCTTGAGGTCACGAACAGATGGCTGGACATTCTCCTTCAGGATTTTTTGGTAGACAGCAGAATGGATGTTGTTGTGGGGTCTTTTATGACCTCTTGGATGAGTTGTCGCTGCGATCTTGGGGTAATTTTGGTTGACCAGCCACTCCTGGAAAGGTTCACCAATGTTCCATGTCTTCACCATTTGTGGATAATGGCTCTCACTGTGGTTCGCTGGAGTTACAAAGCTTTAGAAATGGCTTTATAAACCTTTGCATACTGATAGATCTCAATTACTTTCTTTCTCAATTGTTCTTGAATTTCTTTGGATCTCGGCATGATGTGTAGCTTTCAAGGATCTTTTGGTGTCCTTCACTTTGTCAGACAGGTTCTATTTAAGTGATATCCTGACATCTGTGGTAATAATCAGGTAATAATCAGGCCTGGGTGTGGCTAGAGACAGTGAACTCAGGTGTGATAAACCATAGTTATGTTTTAACAAGGGGGGGGGCAATCACTTTTTCAAACAGGGCCATGTAGGTTTGGATTTTTTTCCCCTTAATTATAAACACCTTCATTTAAAAACTGCATTTTGTGTTCACTTGTGTTGTCTTTGACTAATATTTAAATTGGTTTGATGTTCCGAAAGACTTAAGTGTAAGTGTAAGAGACAAAAAAGGAAGGGGGCAAACACTTTTTCACATCACTGTATAATTATTGTTATATAATTGTTATTATGTAAAAATGCTTTGTATTAGGCAACAGAAGCGACTGCAGCTCTACTGGAGGGATATATGAATCCTTATGCTATGGTTAGCTGGTAAAGTCAAGTGATCATATAACATATGTGATATGTTCACTTATGTCTTTTCCTTATTTTTAAAAACCACCAGCCACCACTGATATAGTGGAATTAATTATCCATGTCACACAGTGTTATTTAGTCATAGTGCTTTTACTCAAATTAATACACTATTACACTCTCATAGATCTGACAACACTTCGATTACATATCACTTTCTTTAAAAAGAGTATGTTTTTTCCCTGTGTGTAGCCCAGCCCTCAGAATGCAATCACCATTGCTGTGTCATCACGTGTCCTCTTCACCATGGACTTGGAACAACAGATCTATGAGCAGAAAGGTTTGGAGGAGTATCTGAAGTACCAGATCGACCATGAGACTGAACCCTTTGCACCAGGACCTGCTTTTCCTTTTATTAAGGTCCAAACCTGAGTCTACATACTATTTATGCACATTTACTTATGCATTCATTCACTTTCTCATTCGCTTAATCCTGGACAGAGTCGTGGGAGAGGGCATAGGGCGCCCCTCCACCAATATGCTACAAAATGTACTCATCGGACAAAAAATTGTCACCTGTGACTGAAACGTACCTAATTATGTGTAATACCACCACACATTCTGACAGGAATTTCCTGTACATTGGGATTTTTGCCACTGCTGGTAGACCGTATGACCATATGTTTCGACACTCCTGCACATTCAGCTACTTCCTTCACACTAAGGCCTCTGGCACACCCAAATGCAGTCACTCCTTTTTGCCAATCATATAACATCTTCTTTGCGACCCATTTTCCACTTAGTGAACGAGACATTCACTGCACTGTACCACCACTTCTCAATTTATGAATCCCATCGCACACTCCACACTCCATAGCCCAGTAATTCTCTAGCAACGCCATCTCCAGGAACCTGAAGTTACTACCACCTTAAACATACAAGGTGGCTAATTTTTTGTCCTGGGAATATATCGTCTTATAAAATCAACATGTTTTATGTTTTGACATATTCAGTTTGTTTTCTCAGTTAAATGCCCTTTTGAGAAAAAGACAGCTATGCTGTAAAATGTTCATTTGAGAACATGTCAAATTTATTGTCACCCCTAGGCTCTGTGTACAGTCAATGCTCAGCTGAGAAAACTCTACCCAGAGAGTGATGAACTGTTTGATGTAGTACTTATGACCAACCATCATGCCCATGTTGGAATCAGACTTATTAACTCAATCAACAACTACCGTAAGTATAGAGATAAAAGAGGTGGGGGAATAATGTCTAAATGCTGGATGTGAGGGATGGTATGTGTGATGGAGACAAGAGGTGGGAACTGCAGTCTTATTTTTGGCATAATATGAGGTCTCTTCAGCTGTTAATCTTGGCAGGAGTGGCATTTGGCTGACACAGGCTTTCATACTTCAGTTCGAATTGTATCTATTCTGTCTTCATTAGAGCTGTTCATTGAGCGCTTCTGTATGACTGGAGGTAACAGTCCTATAGGGTACCTGAAAGCATACCACACCAACCTCTACCTTTCTGCCGACTCCGTGAAAGTGAGAGAGGCCTTAGAGGAGGGTGAGAATAGAGGCTAAAGGTTATATCTTACAACTGCATTTACCACTGAATGATGTAACTTCTGCTTTTTGTGGTCCCTAAGGGATTGCAGCAGCCATAATGTTCAAACCCGAGAAAACAACTCAGGTTTCAGAAACTCAGCTGCGAGTGGCCTTCGATGGAGATGCAGTGCTGTTCTCAGATGAGTCGGAGAGAATCTATAAAACGCAGGGCCTGGACAAATTTTTCGAACATGAAAAGGCTCATGAAAACAAGCCACTTGATCATGTAAGTTAACTTCAAAAATCTAGTATGTATATGTATAACAGCTTTGTTTTAGCTCCTCACATACAAATGTATCAGTTTGTTACAATTGTAAAAGCTCAGTTGCTCTTTGCACTACAGGGGCCACTAAAAGGATTCTTAGAAGCTTTAGGAAAACTGCAAAAGAAGTTCTATGCCAAAGGCCAGCGTATAGACTGTCCCATTCGTACTTACCTGGTGACTGCACGCAGTGCAGCCAGCTCTGGTGCACGTGCCCTGAAGACCTTGCGTTCCTGGGGCCTGGAGACTGATGAAGCCCTGTTCCTGGCTGGAGCCCCAAAGGGACCTATGCTGGCTAAGATCAGGCCCCACATTTTCTTTGACGACCAGATGTTTCATATAGAGGGAGCTGCGGAGCTGGGTACTGTGGGAGCTCATGTCCCCTATGGAATCTCTCAGACACTACCAGCAAAGAAACCCAACAATGCAGAAGTGCCTAGTTCTGGCAAAAAGTTATCTGGATGAATAAAAAAAAACAGAATGGCTTACTGGAGTTAAGTATATATATTTTTTTCTGGGAAAGGTAGATAAACCGATAACTTTTCAGAACATTTTTAGGGCAGAACAGGTTTTTAGCAGTTGGTTGCTGCACTGAATGTTTAATGCACAGCCAGGAGTGAAAGAGTAAAATGTGTACAGTTGTGTTAGGGAAAACAACATAATTTCCTATAGTTTGTTAAAAATGAATCTATCTAAAAAAAAAAAAAAAAGGGGATCAAGCCATATATGAGAAGTCGACTTGTAATCGAAGTAATGTAAATTTCAGGTAGTACGTAACTATGGGAAAACACAGACTGTGCCTCTTATGTAATATATAATTTAAAAAATAATTTAAAGCATGTATTTTTTTTTACAAGTCCTGAAAGAAGCATGTGTTAGCACTCATCTCTATAGCTTTGTTGGTGTCATGTAATGGGGAGAATTAATGGTTAGCGCTAAACTGAACACAAAAAGTAGGAGGTGTGTAAGCATTTCAAATGTTAATTGTTAAATGACATCAATCCAAAATTCATTTCTAAAATTGACAAACAAAATTTAATTCTAGTTTAATTATGTCGTACTGTACGTGTAATATGTGTGACGTTTAATAGTTTGGATGTCATGTCCTTTGTATAAATTTACTAACTTTCCTGTTTCCTCCCACATTCCAAAGACATGCTAAGTGCTCGGTCTAAATCGTCGTGTGAGTGTATCTGTTACAGTATATTGATATAACCTTGCTCCTTCTTGGTGCTGTTAAGTAAGCAAACAATTCTATGAAGGATCATTTTGATAAGCATGCGAGTCTGTCTTGTAATGTCTATTATTATTAAATCCCTTCTTAATAGGTGTTACTCTTTGTGACCTGTGGTTTGTTACATTATGTTAATGATGCGATGACTTTAACACACTTCCGTTTGCTCTAAAGAGCCTTATTGTGGTGTTTTCCAGTTATGTTTCTGGACATTTGTCACCACTTATTAAAATTCCAACAAGCCAGAATAGGGCCCAGAAAAAGTAGAGAAATTTTAGAATTGAGCCATACCTTTTACTGTGGATACATTATTAGACTACAGAGTATCTATAGTGTGGACATGTGAGTTTTACCCAGCAGAAAATTAGTCTTTAATTGGACAATGCTCTTTTCATTTGCCCTGTACTGGCAGGGCTTCACTCTATCAATTGAAAGTTTGTGAACCCATTAGAATTTTCTGTTTCTGCATAAATATGACCTAAAACATAATCAGATTTTCAAAAAGTAGATAAAGAACCCAGTTAAACAAATGAGGCAAAAATATTATACCCAGTCATTTATTTATTAAGGAAAATTATCCAGTATTACATATTAGTGAGCTGCAAAAGTCACTCCAAGAGTAAGGCATGTAATAGTTGGCGAGGTCACAAAGGACCCCAGGGTAACTTCTAAGCAACTGAAGGCCTCTCTCACATTGGCTAATGTTCATGAGTCCACCATCAGAAGAACACTGAACAACAATGGTGGGCATGGCAGGGTTGCAAGGAGAAAGCCACTGCTCTCCAAAAAGGACATTGCTGCTCGTCTGCAGTTTGCTAAAGATCACGTTGTAGGGTTTTTATGTCTGAGATTATCAGAGCTCTTATTAACCCTCTGCGACTCTATGACCAAAGACGGAAATAGGACGCAGTCGAAGGATAGATGCGTGTTAATTAATTATGTTATGATCTGACTCCAATTAGTTTTACATCTGACTCCAAGTTTTTATTTAGTATCTGGACTCCAAATTCTATATAGTTTAGATGTGTTGGGGTAAAGAGCTCTCACATCCCCACTTTAATAGTTGTCTCCTATTAATTTACTCTAGTTCAGAGTTCAACCGACGTTGCAACACAGTGTATATTATATAACGGCAATATCACAACATTATGTAAGTCTGTCAGAGGTCGGTTACAACATTCTAGTGTATTAATGCATTAAGTTAGTTCAGAGGTTTTTATCAACGTGCCAGCTAGAATCCATATCCAAGATCTATTCCTTTTACATAATGGCAAGGATGACCATAACATGTCTAACATCCATCTTTCAGAGATCCCATTATTACTATACATTATCCTTCTAAAAGGACTACTAGAAGCTAGTATAAAGAAAGGAGTAACAGTGAATTTATTACAAAGACAGATAATAATAATACAGACAAATAATACAAACTTACAAGAATGATGGATCGTGATGGTAACGAATGTCGGCCTCTCGAAGTTCTCTCTCTCTACAAGCTCATACCATTATACTAACTCTCTAGGGTTCTCAGGCTACACATCTTTATATTCAGTTAAAAACCTTTGATCTAACAAGGGGACAAAGTTATCATATGGGTGTCAGCTGACTGTGGCAATACATAGTTTGCATACAGGATGGTGTGTGTGTCTTGGGGTGCACAGTCCTGTTTGAGGTGGTAATTCAGTTAGTTACCATATGGGTGTTGGTTGTCTGAGACGGTCAGTCTTTTCTGTAGAAAGGAAGACCCCATGCTGCTGGGAATGATCGCACCTTTGGTTTGAGGAGATTACACTCTACTCAGTTCATGCAAATGTGCTTCCTATATGGTGAAATGAGTGTCCGTGCCTGTGCATGATCGTGCAACCATGTGCACACGCGTATGTCTCACCACCTTGGTCTCCTTGAAATAAGGATCTCATAGATACCAAACATAACATACATACACATACATTCTGAAGAGAAATAGCATCTGCCACAAAATATTACAGGTATAGGAAAATTGCATTTTTTCCTACAAATCCCCCCTCAGGGACGTCTAAAAACAGAGTCCTTTAGCGGCCCTAAAACCTGTGTGGCAGTCAAGGATGAATGGAGTGTAGCGATGCCTCTCTGGAAATAACAGCACTGTATGATGTTGAGCATGCACAGTAATACGCTGAACAGGACGCACCCTCTGAAGGTCCAGTCCTACCATGTGTAAGTGTCCTGTGCAGACAGGGTGGACAAGCTGGTTAGGATGCTGGTTGTCCGCTCAGCTTGGTTCACTTCCACCTGTGCCAGATTTGACCAGGTGGTACTTGGTCCTCTCGATGATCTGCTGCACTAGTTGAACTGTGTCTGTCAGGGTGTTTGTGTCCTCCTCATAAAAAGTGTAGTGTCCAGTTGTCCCATGGTGAAGTCCTCCTTTACTTCCAGGCAGAACGTGTGGTTTGCTGGACACATCAGACCTCCGGGTCTCACTGATCACACACCACTGGTTAGAGTTGCAAGTCACATCATAATTCATGATAATACAGTCAGTCATCTGAACCCATCTGATATCTTGTTTTTATAATACATGCTCTGGGTGAATGAAGATATGTAACATACAACCCTATACAGCCGGTACACTCGTTACCATCATAAAGCGTCACAGAGTTTAATAATTCAAAATAATGTTGGTTGTCTGTATTAAAATAATGAAACCATTTATCTAGATTTAGTAATTCAACAAGATCTGTTAAGGCATACCGTGGTGTGCTATGAAAACGGAGATCGAGGATCTCTAGTCTGGCAGCGGTTAACAGATCTTGTGCATAATGTCTACATGCAATTAAAAAGTGTGTGTGTGAGCTTGTGTGTGTGAGCTTGTGTGTGTGAGCTTGGGTGTGTGTGTGTGTGTGTGTGGGTGTGTGCATATGTCAGTGTGTGAGTGTGCATGGTGTGTGTGCGCATGTGTGTGATTGAAGCCAGAATCACAGCCATGTAGATGTATACATATTATATGTGCAGTTGTGTTCTATGTGTATGCATTTCTACATGGCTAGTCATGTTGTGTGGTTATTTCGGCTTGGACCATGACACTGTGGAGTAAGTGCATTGCCTTGGATAAATCCCTGTATCAGGGTTTCGATTGTTTCCAATCGCCTGGTAACCTCAGCTAATTGGTCATTATAGGGCTTGTCGTGATGTGCCGGAAATTGTGTTCTCTACATTTCAAGAAATCACGTCCCCTGTTTGATTCTGTCCATTTTTCGCGGAAGCCAGGTTTTTGCCGAAAATTTTTTGACCTTCTTTGTAATTTAAAACAGTCATCTGTAATGTGTCCGAGTTTTCCGCAATATTTACACCTTTTTTCAACTTTACGTCTTTTGGTGTTTTCTGACTGTCCTTCGGTTACCTGTTGAATTGTGGCAACATGGTTTTTATTATTTTGACGTTGCTCCATGTCCATTTACCCATCTTACAGTTGCTTCAAAGGTGTTTGATGGAGGATTAGCACCTAGGCTGAGTGCCCGTTGCACGTGTGGGCCGACATTATTTTTTAGTTGTTCTATGAGGATATGATGATCTCTGGTTGGTTCGCTTATGCCAGAGAACTCTCTGAAAGATATCCAGAGACGTTCAGCATATTCCTCAAATGGTTCGTCACCCTGTTTTATGTTCATTATCCAGCTCCACTCGGCTGGAACATTGCCCCGTATGTCCAATAAAGCCTGTTTTAATCTAGCTAGTACCTGAGTATTGGTCTCACCCTCTCTGCGGTCCATGATCGATCCGTTACGGAGATCTTCAGGAGCCTTTGTTGCCAATTCTCCTGGAATAGTGGTGAGGACAATTTGCCAAATATCCCGTAGTTCTAACATAAAAGTATTGGCTTGCCACGTTAGTCTATTCCAGTATGGCTCAAAAGGGCCGGTTCGAGGAAATGTGCCAACTTTTTCAGCGTATGCCATACACTCTGAAAAGTTTAACTTCCTACTAACGTCAAATCTTTCGCCATTGTGGCCAGTCATAGTTTTAATTACAGCAATTCGTGATTGAGTGGTGTCCTTTGTCAAGATGGAGTTAGGAATACACTCAGGCCTTGGAAAATTTGAAGCCAATATGTTGCTGTTTATATCACAATTTGGATTTTCCCCCTGAGCAAATGCTGACACGGAGGCCTGGGCCTGTCCGTCTGTTCCAGCCAACCTTAAATCCACAGCTGGATGCAGCCGAGCGGCACCATCTCCACTATTCCAGCGGTTCTTGCTCAGGTTGCTACTAGCAGGAAATGCTAACACATCGTCAACGTTACCTGGGTTCTCAGGACTTTGTGAGGATGTGTCAGATCCTAAGTGTTGTTTGAGTGCCGAAATGGGGATTCCGACACTATTGCAACACTGTTTCTAGAGTGGCGTCATATTTTTTGCTGGTCGACGCGCGTAGGAGAACGCGTATCTCAGGGTCAGGCCGAGACCTGAGCGCGGTTCGTCCAGCGGCCCTCGTCATCTCGCTCAAAGTGCGCAGCGTGAGCGTCTGTCTTGCCTCTCTCGCTGACCCTTGTCTGTCTTCCTCTCTTCTCGTGGGGCTCCTGTCAGTCCTGCCGTTTTCGCTTGTTGTCTTCGGATACTCATCTCTTACACTTTGTCGCTTTCGTTCCTACCCACCGGTCTGACGGAGCGTCTGTCTGTCCCGTCGGCTAATAGACCGCGCCGCAGCGGTGTGCACGTCTGTGTATTCAGGGCACCTACACGTGGCTGGTGGGGCCCTTAATTTGGGTGCGTTGACTCTGGTTATTTACCTATTATGATGCTCTGTGTCCGATATCTTTCTAATTCGGGTCTCAATTCCTCTGCTCGCATGTGTTTTTTGTGGTCCACTCGTCCTCCATATCTGGAAACAACACGTTTTGGTGTCGGCGCTCCAGACTCCGTACGCATCTACGATACCCGATGGCAGACAAAAGTTGATGCTGCTTTATTTTAGTTTGCCTACCAATTTTTGCAAATTTATTGGTTGTGGCTACCTATATCCCATTGAATGTTACCACTGATAAATTTCGTTCTACGTTTGCTTTTTACGTTTAAGCCCTCAGGATTTTAATTGAAACAAGGTGCCTGTACTTCGTCCTTCCAGGCTGAATGGAAGTCGCTGTGATCTGCCTTATTCTTTGTCCCGTGCCCATTTTGTATTTGTAATAGCTAGCTCTCAGTTACGATGGGAGAGCCTTTAACCTGTTTGGTATTCGACCCGTGCTATAAATGTGTAAGAGGTCGCCTCTCTTTCCCGTCGCTAAAGGAAAGATAACCCTTTACTTACCTCAGAAGAGACCTATAGGCACAGAGACTACAGCATCCTTCAAGAGCAGAAGTTTCACTTCAGCCGTATTTGTGGGATAGTCCCTGTTTAAAACCTTAAAATGCCTCTGATATAAAGTGAAGTAGTTAGAGTGGGGCTGGTTGGAAAGTAAGCTTTTGAAATGGTTGAAAAAAGTGAGGAACTATAACGATGTTAAAGAGCTTGACCGACACTCAGTTACCAGTGAGTGTTAATCCGGGTAGTTAGTCGCGTCAGCCTTGTCTGACGGGCTTTATTTTGAAAAAGATACCCAGAGTATTGCATCGTCGGGTTTTTTTGTCCGACGGGTTCCATCAATCTTAACTTATTAAATTTTACAATTATATATAAATAATAGTCCGTCGAGGTCACCAAACTGTAGTTTTTATGTCTGAGATTATCAGAGCTCTTATTAACCCTCTGCGACACTATGACCAAAGATGGAAATAGGGCGCAGTCGAAGGATAGATGCGTGTTATTATTGTTATGATCTGACTCCAATTTAGTTTAATATCTGACTCCAAGTTTAATTTAGTATCTGACTCCAAATTTTATATAGTTTTAGATGTGTGGGGTAAAGAGCCCCAGCATCCAACTTTAATGGTTATCTCCTATTAATGTTACTCTAGTTCAGAGGTTCATACCGACGTGCAAACTCAGTGTATATTATACAACGCAATATTACACCTTATGTAAGTCTGTCAGAGGTCGGTTACAACATATCTAGTGTATTAATGCATTAAGTTAGTTCAGAGGTTTATCAACGTGCCAGCTAGAATCATTTCAAGATCTGGTCTTTTACATATGGCAGAGGATGACCATAACATGTCTAACTATGCAGCTTTCAAGAGATCTATTATTACATATACATTATCTGTCCAGAAAGGACTACTAGAAGACTAGTATAAAGAAAGGAGTAACAGTGAATTTATTACAAAAGACAGATACAAACCAATAATACAAACTTACAGAAATGATGGATCGCGATGGTAACGAATGTCGGCCTCTCGATGTTCTCTCTCTCTCTCTCTAAGCTCATTTCTTCATTCTAACTCTCTAGGGTTCTCAGGCTACACATCTTTATATTCAATTAAAAACCTTTGATCTAACAAGGGGACAAAGTTATCATATGGGTGTCATCTGACTGTGGCAATACTAGTTTGCATACAGGGTGGTGTGTGTGTCTGGGGTGCCACAGTCCTGTTGAGGTTTTGCTTACAGTTCGTATGTACGTTTCTTAGTTGCCTAATCTATACGCTGTACTGACCTGCTACGTCTCACCTTCCATACCGCTTTTTTGCTCGCTTTGCCTGCTTATGTGGCTAGACGCTTTTGGTTCCGACACTCGAACTTTGTATCCTTTTGCCTATCTTCTCATGACCACCAGGCGCCCCCGTCAACGACCTCCCTTTTGGGTTCGTTTTGGGAACTCCTATCCGCTCTTGCTGTGTCTCACCTCTTACGCTGCTCCGTGAATCAATTCTCTCCTTTTACCTCTTGTGCGCACAGGCGAGACTACATACCTGACCTCTGGATCATCTTTCCTATGAGCTCAGTTCAGGCAAAGCGTTTGCTGGGGGGGGGGGGGTCAATATTGGTTGAAAATGAGTGGGGCCGTGAGCCGTGCATTTAACAATCCTGTCCTACATCCGAATGACGCTGTCCACAAATCATCACCGAAGTCCCTGCACAGGCGCTGTCTGCTCTCACCCCACCTATTGGTCTACTTGAACTAAGGGATCTCCATAATACCAAACATACACATTAACATACACATAACGCATTCTGGAAGGGAATAGCATCTGCCACCAACTATTACCAATTATAGGAAATTGCATTTTTTCCTACAACGTGACAAGCAAAAGGCTTTTTGGAAATAATGTTTATTTTTTTTGTGGATGGATGAAGACCAAAATAGAACTTTTTGGTTTAAAAAGAAAAGCAATTTTGTTGGAGAAAGAAAACACAGCATTCCAAGCATAAGTAACCTTATCCCATCTGGTGAAACATGGTGGTGGTAGTATCTGTTTGGGGCCTGTTTTGCTGCAGCTGGCCAGGACAAAGCTTGCCATCATTGCGGGAACATGAATTCTGAATTATATCAGAGAATTCTAAACGTAAATGTCAGGACATCTGTCCATGAACTGATCTCAAGAGAAGGTGGGTCATGCAGGTCAAGACAAACGACCTAAGCACACAAGTCGTTCTAACCAAGAATGGTTAAAGAAGATAAGTTAATGTTTTGGAATGGCCAAGTCAAAGTCCTGACCTGCAACACCAATCAAAATGTTGTGGAAGGACCTGAAGCGAGCAGCTAATGTGAGGAAACCCACCAAAATCCCAGAGTTGAAGCTGTTCTGTACGGAGGAATGGGCTAAAGTTCCTCCAAGCCGGTGTGCAGGACTGATCAACAGTTACAGGAAACGTTTAGTTGCAGTTATTGCTGCACAGGGGGGGTCACACCAGATACTGAAAGCAAAGGTTCACATACTTTTGCCCCTCACTAATATGTAATATTCGATCATTTTCCTCAATAAATAAATGACCAAGTATAATATTTTGTCTCGTTTGTTTAACTGGGTTCTCTTTATCTACTTTTAGGACTTGTGTGAAAATCTGATGATGTTTTAGGTCATATTTATGCAGAAATATAGAAAATTCTAAAAGGTTCACAAACTTTCAAGGACCACTGTAAGTGCTATTACGTTCTGTGAAACAGATGTTTAATGTAGAGGCTGTGCCTTTAAAGACCTTTTCTTAATTTTATGCTTTATATCTGATTTTAATGTACTGTTGATTTGTGTCTGTTTGTTAAACTCTACTTGAGTTGGGAGTATTTGGTAGAGGGAGCGTCTCAAAGTCTGTCAAAACGTCACCTTCTTGATGAACATAACTGCTTGCTGCACCTCTGTAGAAATGAATTTCAGGACACAGATCTCATGTCTGGCAGGCCAGAATTCTCTTATGCTGTTGAATAAGGTGGAAAAAGAGACTGAGATACAGTTGTTGACTGATCCCTGTCACAAACTCTTCAGGTGGATCTGACTGTGTGCTACTCTTAGCTATTAAAAAGGAGAAAGAATATCATCCCAAGGCTCTTTTGAACTTTTTCCCAATATACATAACACTGTGACAGAAATAAAAGATTTAAATAGTAAAAGGAGTTTTATTTTATGAAGCAAGGCTTTTTGCACTGGTTTTAACTGATGTGTGTAAATCCTTTCAGTGATGTTGAACTTGTGGTTTCAGGTATTAAGAGTAAATCTTTACCACTTATTTAACACAATTTCTATATATAACAGTACAATTGTAATACACTACTGTGCAAAAGTCTCCAGTCACCATTAGAGTTGTTGTTATAGCAATGGTATAATGACCACTTATTGCATATTGATGACGATTGGACCCAAAAATTGGTCCCAAAAACTTGGATTTGTCACTCTATAATCCTCTTTCCCATTGATCTGCATTCCAAACTTTGCCAGACTTTTCACACCCTGTCAGATAAAGTGGTTTCTTGGCTGCTACCTTTCCAAAAAGACCATTCCTGATCAGGTTTATTCAGACCAAGACTTGGCCTCCTCATGAAGCTGCCAGGTGCTGCTATTGCTCAGGTGTAAGGGGATATCACACTAATATTTGCCACAGAAGCTGTTTTTTCAATGCTGTATTCAAATGTCCTGTATTTTCTTTACTTAATTATAAATAAATAACAATATATGGTCATTACACCACTGCTGTAACAATGGTATATCTAATCAAATGGTGCCTAAGACAGCTTTTGCACAACACTGTACACCAAGACTTTCACACATGTAGATTAACCCTATCATGGTATTTTTGGTAGGGGTCATTCAGGTACCAGTTTCTCCTTTTCCAAAATGATGTTGTCATCTTGTCTAATTTTTTGCATTGGGTCTTATTGCAAAAAACATGCTCCCTTAAACGTTTCTTCCTGGCTGCTGACTTCTTCCAAAGCTTTTTCTTGTAGCCAGCCTGAGAAATACAAAAATGGTACATGGTTTTAACAAATCATTCACTTTTAGTTTTCAAATTACAATACTGGGTGGTAAAAGTGAATTGCCATTGAAAAGCATTCATCCCTTTTGCTGGTGTAACCATAAACATTACATGTGTATTTATTTTTAGAGTATACTTTCACTGGATATCCTAAATTATTGATTAGCTCATTAAACGTGGATTCAGTTTCCGGGATTACCTTTCTCCTCACCCACAGACCACAGTGCAGCCTGAGGAACCTCTGCACCACAGCCCTCACGGTCTTCCTCTTGCCTTTCTTCACACTGTAGTATGTTAGATTTCTACTGGGCTGTACCATCAGGGATGGTACGAGGGGTGTGACTCTGCAAAAATATAAAACATTATATGATGGGTATACGATGTATTCTGGGATAACAGCTGTATATTAAAATAAGAAATCACCATCCAGAGACGATATATTTAAGATTTGATGCATTCTAACGTATTCCATGACAATGGTAATCAGAGTATAGAAATATCCTGAACGTAGAACCATAGAATACTCTCAAATGATACAGACTACATACAAACACACAACACTGCTCGAGCAACAGCCTACAGCATCAGCAACTGTTAAAACCACGACAAAAAAACAAATACCTAGCAAACAAGCAGTTTCAAGGATTCTTACGTTATGTAAAGGTAGAGCTGTCAAATAATTAAAATATTGAATCACATTAATTGTGACTTGCTCCTGTTTGACCTACAACTGAAAAAATAGCTCAAATATAAAGACATTTTAAGCCATTAAACAAGTAATTAAACAGGTAAATGCTTTCTTTTGCTTCTGTATGGCAAACTGAATCCCAAACTTGTCCATGAAATGAGCAGAGCTGTGCTGCTTCATATCACACCTGATCCATATGGTTATCAAACTCTCTCTTAACATGGGTTTACTACAGAAGAATGGCACAGTCGCCACACAGCTCCAGTTCGATCTCAGCCTCTGTCTTTGTGGAGTTTGCATGTCCTCCCATAAGTGTGGGTTTACTCCGGGTTCTCTAGTTTCTCAGATTCCAAAGACAAGCGTTAGGTTCGTTGGTAGCTTTATATTTTCCCAGTATGAATGTGTCGAACTATTGATATAACCATTCTCCTGACATGAGCAGCCACTGATTCTGACGCAACACGTCACAAAAGAGAAGGGGAAATACTAAAATTCTAAATTGTGCAGGTAGGGGTACTCCAGGCCTGGAACCACTACATTTACATTCCCAATAAAATGTTTTCAAAGCAGTAACTTGTTTCTGAATCTTACCGTTGAAGAATAGTCTGCTGCTGAAATCCACATCCATTCACAGAAGGCAGTGGTTTAAAACTAATGTGTCGCTGAATTAGTGAGGAAAAGCGAGGAAGGAAGAAAGGAAGTCTGTTTGTGTGCTTAATACAGTCTCTTCCCAGAATTGTCAGAGGCCTCACTATGCCTGCAAATGAGGAGACAGATTTAAGTCAGATTTATTTCTATAGCGCTTTTTACATTGGAGCATTGTCTTAAACCAACTTTACAATTTTAGATTATCTTCTAATATCTAGGGCCAGTCCCAAATTGAGAAAGCCTAGGGCGACAGTGACAAGGAAAAACTACCTAGACGTCATAAGGAGGAAACCTTGGGAGGACCAAGACTCATAAAAGGACCAGTCCTCCTTGAGTGGCTTTAAAGGGATGGATTTAAAGGCTGGATGCAGGTGAAAAAGAGAGTAAGGAATATTATACAGCTATATAGATTTGAACCAAATGGATAAGTCTCATTGTCTCAAAACACCAACAGTCGACTCAACACTTCATTCAGCACTTAAGGGATCATTAACACTCATTTATAAACCAATTTTTTACTTTCTTATTGGTAGAGCGATTCCTTTTCTAGAACCAGTCAAATAACCCCTCGTTACAACCAAGGTATGCAGAAGCGCATCTCTGAATGTACAACATGTCAAACCTTGAGGCAGATGGGCCACAGCAGATATTTTCTTGGCACACATTGGGCTCCTTAATTTCAACGATGCATTGTTTAAACGCCACATCCTACCTGAGTATCGCTGCTAACCATGTCCATCTCTTTATGACCACACTGTACTTCTGATGGCTATTTCCAGTAGGATAACAAAGCTCAAATTATCTCAAACTGTTTTTTGAACATGACAGTGAGTTCACTGTACTGAAATGGCCTCCACATTCACCAGATCTCAATCCAACAGAGCAGATTTGGGATGAAGCTTTGTGGATGTGCAGCCAACAAATCAGCAGCAACTGTGTGTTGCTATCATGTCAATACAGACAAAAATCTCTGAGGATTGTTTCCAGCACCTTGTTCTATGATGAATTAAGTTCAGACTAGATTACGTTCTGACTGCAAAAGGTGGTTCAACTTGGTACTGCTCTGTGTGTGTGGATGCACTATAACTTATATAAACTCTAAAAACACCCTAGTATGTGAGCACTTTATTAGGAACATCATACTAATATGTATATGGGTCTCCTTTCACTCTCAAAACAGCCTCAGTTCTGCAGCATTGATTCCACAAGATGTTGGAAACATTCTTGTAAGACTCTGCTGCATGACTACATTCTGCAACTCCTGCAGATTCAATTCTACCAAAGCTGTTCTATTGGATTCATATCTATTAATTGGGAAGACCACTGAAGAACACTGAACTTTTGTTTTATGACATGATGCATTACTCAGGGTGGGGGTGGTCGATATTATATACAGTTTTTCAAAACATTTTACACACATGTTCAACCACATAATTTAAGCATTTGTTTGAAGCAATTATCAAGATATACGCGACAAACAACAGCACTTGAGGCTCCTGACGCACTAAAACAACGGATTAACACAACTGGCCAATGTGAATACACCCTACAGCCCCATCATCATGTCTTGGGGAAACTGCGTTTGAAAATGCCAGGAGAGCAGCAGTTAAAGAAATATTGAAACCACCCCGTCTGTCTATTACCAACAATCATGCCAACGTGAAAATCACTGAGGTCACATTTTCTCCACGTTCCAAGTTGATACGAACATTACCTGAAACTACTGGCCTGTATCTGCATGACTTTACTATTATATGATTGTTATATTTCTGATTGGATAATTGCATGAGTGAATACGCGTACAAGTGCTCGGCAAATATCTACACACATTTACAGCAACAGAAGCAGACCGCTAGCTAACTTCAAACAGCTATCGCAAACGCTGATATTCTTTAAAAGGGTAAAATATTGAGACATGAACAATCCCGATCAAACACACAAAGAGATCGCTAATATAAACATAAACTGAATCAATAAATAATGCAAATGTTTTATAATACAGAAGTAAAAACACAACTCCACCTGATAGTCCTCTGGCCAAGGTGGCCGCCATGTTGGAACTGCTGTGAATCATAAACTACAGGGAGCAGTTTGGACAAACAGGACGCATGAAAAAAAGCCGAAGCACAGCAACACAGTCCCCAAAATGCTAACTGAAAAAATAACTAATGTTAACATTTGTTCTCACAAGAAGTAAATAATATACATTTGCAACATATTTTATCCGTTTTAGCCAGTGTTTTTTATCAACTTCTGATCTCTTTTTTCCGTTTCTTGAGTTCATGTGTGATTGCTAGGCCTGGGTGAGACTGAATGAGTCTCTTTGTCAGCGGATGAATTGTCTTTCTGACAATAAAACAAATAACACTATCGAAAATGTGCCTGTTTCCAGTTTAAACTAGAATTAAACAGACTTAAAAACATAATTTTTTCATGATAATATAAAAATGCATTTTACTCTTTTCCTGTCCTGAACAGGGTTAGCAAATTGAACACTTGTGCCTCTTACTGCACGGTTTCATGTTAACTTTCAATTTTTAGTTTTAGCCATTCATTTTGGCAATCAGAAAATAACATATACACTGTACAGTACAATTATTTTAATCTACATTATGGCTTATAATTATCTAGAAAAACAGACCAGGTTTTTCAAACCTTGACACATGATACTCTTACTATTTTATGCTCTTACTTTTACTTGTGTTCATGTGACAGACTTACAGATAAATTAATAAGTATTATAATGCACTTTGTTAAATGTGATGCAGTGTGATGTGTTAAAGCAATGACAACAGATTTGTGATGTTACAGACATAAGCATTTATTTAAGTTTCTTTTTTCAAGAGTTTTACCATGAAACCTTTCTCAGTTTATTTTAAAATTTTGCTTAAAAATCCACATCACATTACCTGAAATAACACAGTTATGCACATAATACAGTTCATTCAGTGCCACAGACTAAAATTGAATGGTATAAGTAAATAAATACAATGCTATAGTCAAGACCAACAGTCCAGCTCAACAGAATCTTGACCAGTACCACATTTTACATCCAGTGCAATACTTCAACCATAATTAAACAAAGCATACATCAACTGTCCTCTGTCTCAATCACACACATTCACACTCAGGAAGTCAGACTTACTTTTCAGGGCTAACTGAGTGTGGTTCATTGTTACTTAGATAAAAAGAGCACAAATATCTCAGGAACACTTTATGGTTTCATTAAATCAGTGTTTTGGAACCACAGAATACTAAAAAAAAAAACTCTGCAGCTCCTACAGCTAGGAACACTACAGTATACTGAAACCATATAGTCAACTCTTCTGTCCTTTTTCAAGTTGTCTGTCATGCACTTGCATCGGCTTATTTCAGCCTTTGCTCGTTTGCAGATGCGTCACCAGCCTGCATACACAGGCTCTGCATCACATGGGACTCCATATAAATGACCAGGTGGTCGGTCCTTACGCAAAAGTGGTGCACGGGAGAGAGAAAGTTCACTGTCTGTATCCCTCTTCCTCCGCAAAACCAGAAGTGTGATGATCAGGAGTGCCACTAAAGAGATCAGAGAGTTAGAGATGTCAGTATAGCAGGTATTGAATACAAGTATTGTACTACAGCCAATGTTAAATGAAATTACATGACGACCTGGGCTAATTTCCTTTTTAGAAGTGCTTTTTTTTTTTTTTTTTACAGATAAACCAGGTCTGTATTTTTTGCCTCCTCTACTGTTTTTGACCCAACTGAGTAGTGCTGTGATTATTTTAGTCCCATTCAATACATATGTCCTGTCCTTTTTTGTTGAAACAAGGTTAATCAACATGATTACCTACCATAGGTCTTCAAGTACGTGATTCAAGATCAATCAGCTATATTCCTGAATCTACAAATGGAGGCTTTAGAAGAACTATATGTTGAGGGAACTTATCTCGTCAATTGAAGAGTGATGGAGGAGAAAAGAGAAGGATTTTAAAAAAATCATTGGAAAGCCAGAAACTGCTAACTTATTAAAACTGTAATTTTAATGGTATCTTCAGATATGAATCATTAGGTTACTCTATATAATTATTTATATATGCACAATATATACTTATAGTTTTATGAAAATAATGACCAGTTGTATCAGTCAGGTACATGTGAGGCAAACATCTATTCACAAAACACTAGAAACATGCTTGGTCTGCAGGAAATACATTTCCGTCTGGACAGAAGAGGGTTCTTGACAACTTCTATAATAAGGAGCTTTTAGGACTAATATGTGGAAAGTATTCGTACATCCTCCTCCAATTACTATTAGAGCTATGGTGACAGGTGCGAGCTCGCAGGTCTCCCCAGACTTCCTGAAGAAAGTTTCCATGCAATAACCCGGAGCTGTGCTGCCCTCTGGACAAAATGCATCACTGGGGCACAGGACTGGATTCACATCTGGACTCTTAAAGAGAATATGACAAAGGGCAATTTAACCACAGCTGAAACCAGATTTTCTTAACTATACTAAACCAGACATAAAGTTAACACATCATTTTTGAATTTTGTTTTGGCTACCAGAGGCCAGTGATTATGTGTGAGCAAATGTTTTGTAATAAGAGAGTAATTACTCACAGGGCAGTAGTGGTTTTCAGGGCAGATGTCACAATTCTCCTGGCCCCAGTGGATTTGGTAGAAACCACTATTGCAGATCTGACACACTGTTTGGTGGGAGGGCTTGTGCATGCCTGCCAGCATGAAACATACACACATCATTTTGTATTATTCTGTGTACGATACATGCTTTCCTCCAGACTAAAAATGCATATATTTGTTAGTTGTAACCATATAGTTACAATAGATAAAGATAATACACTCATTGGAATTACATGGTGCCCTATATTACGTAATCATAAAATATATTATCATTTTTCACTTCTTTTAAAAACATTTATTTAAAACAATGTTTACTTGCGCGTGTGTTTTGAATGAGTAGTCACCATGACTAATCAGGTTTCCGCTCCCATGTACAGATTATAAGGAACTTTGCCTCAACTTAGCTATGGAAAGCAACATTTTCCATACTATAATCTAGACAATCTGTGTTTGTGATTGAAAAAGGTTACAACTCCTGACATGTATCCCTTGTGACTAAAACAATATTTCCTGTGCCATGGGCATCGGTTACCTGGGCGACATGGCGAACACTCTCTGGTGCCAGTCTGTAGAGCCTCAGAGCCAGCAGGGCAGATTTGGCACTGACCACAGCGGGAAGAACTGTTAAACAAAAATACACAATTATAGCAAAGACTACTTTATTTAATCCACCGAGTGGCACACAGTCTTGTGACTGGGAAGAGGTCAGTGAGACTCTCCAGGAGGAAAGTGAATAATATCTTTTACTGTGCCTCTGATTAAAATCCCAGGATAAGAGACATGTGACTCTGCCCTGCAGTCACTGAATGCTTACAGGAGCATGGGGTAAGATTCTGGAACTAGAATGTAATAGGTGAACTACAGAACCACTGGAACAGTTTGTGTACTTCCTTAGTCTATGCACATGTCCAGTGCCTGCAGAAAACAATCATACCCCTTTGAAAACACATTTTGTACCTCACTGCCTGAAATCAAAACTCATTAAGAAATAAACAAAAAAAATCTGCTTTACTTGCACATTTTGGCTTACAACATTCAAGTAATGCAGAAAAAGGCAACTGTTCTGAAAATTATTACAAATTTGAAAAACAGAATAACAGGACTGGAAAGGTGATCAGCCCCCTGATTTAATTCTTAACTGACTCAGCTTTTGCTTTACTTACAGCTATCAGTGTATTTGGCAATGTCTCGACTAGCTTTTCACACCTTAACTGTGAAATATGCACCCATTCTTCCTTGCAGAACTACAGTTCAGTCAAATTTTGTGGTGAGCAACAGCTCTGACTTAGCCACTCAGTGACAGTCACTTTCTTATTCTTAAGCCACTACTTTGCTTTTTTGGTGGTGTCTTTAGGGTTGTAGAAGGTGAACCACCGGCAACCACCTGAACCACCTGTCACCTTGTCAGCTGTCTAGCAGGTTTTCCTCAAGTAATTGGTCTCTTCTGACCATAAAACGTTTTGTCACATGTCGTCAGAAGCACAAATGAGGCTCAGTGTGGCATTTTTTCAGAAGAGGCTACCTTCTTGCCACCCTTCCATGCATTCCAGCTTTGTGTAAAGCTTGGGAGATTGTTGTGAAGTGCACACGCTGACTAATCTCAGCCATAAAACTTGTAAATCCTTCAACATGGCTACTGGCCTCTTGGCAGCTTCCATGATCAAGATTCTCCCTGCTCGGTTATTTAGTTTGGAATGATGGACCAATTTAGGCAAGTTTGGTGCTGCCATATACTTTCTACATCTTAAAGGAGACTCATGATGTAAAACTTTTTTCAGTTCTTGAGCACATACTTTTGGGTATATGGGGGGCCTACCAACCCCAAAACTGTGAAATCGACAACAATGTTTTGTGGGCTGCTTTGTTAAAAAAGGGGATTCAACAAACCATTCAGATTTTGGTCTCCTATTTGTATCACAATGAGGCTCAGTAGAATTATCTGAGTGTCTCTACCCACAGCTTGAGAAGTACATTAGCGATTGGGCAATATTACACTCTGCACGGTAGTATGCTAAACTGCATTTACATTTGCAGCATTTAGCAGATGCCCTTATCCAGAGATACAACCTTACAGTCCAAGCAGTTTAGGGTCTTGCTCAAGGACCCAACAGTGGCAGCTTGGCAGAGGTGGGATTTGAACCCTGGACCTTCTGGTCCAGAGTCTGGTACCTTAACCGCTAGGCTACCGCTAGGCTAGGCCTGCAAAAATTCCCCCACAGAATTGGTTGCAATCTGGCGGAGAGATTCCTGGGAAACCCTTGCTGTGCTTAGGCGAGCCTATGAAAGCTGCTGAAAAATGCTAGTTGGAAGTTGTGCTATGAAAGGCAATACATGTGGACTCAGGATGTCCTGTACATATCACTGACTTGTTGTTGTCAAGTTTTAACGAAAAGCATGCCACAATCATTTCATTAACTTATGGAAAATGGGTGTAATATGTCACTTTTAATAATGTTCTGAATGGTACTATGAGGGATATTTAAAGCCCCTGAAATCTCTTCGCATCCTTTTCCTTTGTACCATTCCACAGCTTTACCCTGTAGCCTTTAGAAATCTGACCAGGTTGACCATGTCACATTACCAGCACTAATAGTAGGGTTAATCCTCAAGAAACAGCCAGTTTTATTCTGAAGTAATCAAATCTAACTTTAGGTAATGCTAGGTGTGATCTAGAAGGTCATTGTTGTACCTGAGCAAATTTATAATGGTGACTCTAAAGGGGCTGATCATTTATCCATACCACATTTTAATATACATTTATTAATTCATTTTTATAACCACAGGGAGCCCAGGTAAAACCAAGGCAATGTGCCAATTTATTGTAGGGTACATGAACACAGACAGACTTACATCATGAGAAGAAATCAGAGTACCCAGAGTAAACCCATGCAGACAAGGGGAGAACATGCAAACTCCACATAAGCAGTGGTTGGTTAAATTGTTAGTTTCACATTAGATGTTGAGGGATCTAATGTGTAAATACAGCTGGAAAAATGAGATATAATTCATTTTAAATATTAATGCGACAAAAGGTAGTCATCTGGTATCATGAACTAAGCATCATGATTTTACATACGTACTGTATTTGCAATTAGATAAAACCAGACAAAATATGCCATCTTCGTTTGGACCATCACCTACCATACATACTAACTGAAAATATATCTATAAACAGAACAACAACAACAAAACTGTAGAAAAGTGAACAACTTACTTGCAGTATGTGCCTTTTGGACATGGGTTGCAAATAGTGGCGTTCTGCCTGAACGAATAAAAACCTGCACCCAGACAGTATTTTAAGTTCATGGAGTTCACAACTGCTGTAAACTAAAATTAAACTTATAAAAATGAAACAATGCATGAAATCAAATTAGGTGCAAGGTCAATATACAGTAAGAAATACTAAATTGCTACCTGGTGTGCAGGCTGTACAAGACAGGGAGCCAGTTTCATTGCTGTAAGAACCAGAAGGACAGGCCTGGCACACAGGACTTCCTGTGACACTAAGGGAAGCAGAAGAAGCAGCAAAAATAGGGGAGCTAATCGATACAGCATGTAGATTCAGTTTTACTCTTCAACAATAAATAACATCACACAGCTGTTATTTATGCAGTGACAGATTCTTTACCTGGCATAGAAACCTGGTATGCAGGGCAGGCACATCTGCTGGCCTGCTAGTGACTGATAGAAGCCTTGAGGGCAGGAAAGACAGGCTCCAGGAAACATACACAGCCCTTTCTCCGGACAACATGAGCACAGCAAGGTCTCTGCAGAAATAAAAGTAAAAAACCGAGCATGGTTGAGACTTTGCTCTTTTAAATGATTTATTAAAGATAGTTTCCAGACTAAAGCTGAAACATAGTACAGTTATGTATGTCAACTGAATTCTACACACCATTGTCAGAGTAGGAACCTGGAGCACAGGCCTGACAGCTAGAGGTGTTATAGACTGAGCAACTAGAAGCAGTGGTGCTGAGCATGATGGGAGTTGTGGTGGTCACATTGTCACTGATGGTGGTGGTGGTCACATTGTCACTGATGGTGGTGGTGGTCACATTGTCACTGATGGTGATGGTGGTCACATTGTCACTGATGGTGGTGGTGGTCACATTCTCACTGACTGTGCTGTTGGTTACAGCTGGAGAGAACGTGGTCTGGCTACTCACCACTCCTACACATAAAGAGAGTTCTTGCTTCATTACTAAACGTGTACAATAACAATATACAAACAAGCCATTTAATCTTTTATTCCTCCTGGTGAGGGTCACGTGGGTCCAGAGCCCATTCCATAAACACTGGGCGAGAGGCTTGAATTCACCCTGGACAGGGCACAATTCTCACAAAGCTCACAAAATGGCCAGAGAAACAGTTACATTATTATTTTTACCATAGAGCTGTTTTATTCATTTCTTTTTCGATCCACTAATATAGATCAATTAGATGCCAGATTTCAGACCAATGCTAAGTGTCTTCGCTTAAACGTAATACATTTTTGAGCTAATATGTTTAGATATAAAAAAAACTATTGAACGCAACCATTGACCAAACTGAGCCATTATGCTGTCAAAAGGATTGAACTCCATTATGCTGACATACTAAAGATTTGTAGTAAAACATAAGATATAACTGTTAGTTCCAACCTTGTCAACAATCTCCCTGAGAAGTCTTCACCCTGATGATATTTGCCTTTCGTAGTGTACTGTGTTAGAGCAGGGTAGGGAATTGTTATAGCAATAACTCATTTGTTGTGGACTTGCTTTTTGTCAGGTGTTGTGAGTATTAAAGCATATTCAGTATGAAATTCAGGGCTTCTTTGATTTATTTTGTTTCTTAATTGTATTGTTACAAAACTGCTGTATAAAAGCAACAGAACATGTTACAGAGAATATCATTGCAGGTGAATATATTAATCAAATCACAGCCGTGACGCTACACTGTATTTGCAATAACACACTCCCGCTTGTGCTCTATTGCTGAAGTATGCGTTTTTTTTGCTAGCTGAGCAAAACAAATTCAAACAAGTTCCAATTCATACATTAAAACGCATCTTAAAATGCTTTGCAATGCATTTTGCAATGAATGGCAAACACTGACTTGCAAATAAAGCTGAAAAGATAGGATGAACGTATTGCAATTATATGCATAAAGCAATACATAAAGCAAGAATTTGTTATTCAGATTTTAGAAAATAAGTAAAAAGAAAGGTTGAAAGACAACCTGCGTAAGAAGGCATAACCCAAAAGTACATCTGATCTACACCAAAAAGCTAATTTTGAAATGACTGAATCCTTTGTGTATATCTTGTTAGGTGCAAGATGATCTTGACTTTTGTATCATTTCATGAGTCTACTATAAAGATCACATTGCATCTACAAATCAGTGCAAGTAACACACTACATGAGTACCGGTAGAGAGAGACACAGAGGCCTTATTGTGTCAGTAATCACATTAAGCATGTGGCTGAGAAATGTTGTTTCAGACATGCACTTATTCTGAGGCCCTGGTCTCATGACTTCAATATAATCCAAAGACACGAAGACCAGTGAGCGAAGTAGGAAATTCCTCAATTTCTCAGCCCTCTGTATGCATGCTGAAATACTGAAATTTTTAATTGTGAAATATCAATTTGTTTAAGCTGAATTGAGGAAGCGGTTGCTACTTAATGCACATTAACATGGTGTAATAATACTTGAAACACATTTTACTGCCGTAGGCCTATGCATTATCACACCAGGTCTCTTGCAACATCAGCAATTGACAGTACTTTTTATGTCTTATGTCAGTCTACCACATGGAGGTTGGGTGATTATCCATAAGAAATTCTTGAATAAAAATTTCACATAACAGTTTCTTGTTTTAAGAAAAAAAAAAGAAAAACCTTCTGTGCTCAAAGTGTGAATAAAAAGGAAGTCTAAGGACTTTCCACACTTTACTCACACTATAGGCAAATACCAATATGGTATAGATATGCATTCATTTTCATACATGATTAATCCAATTCAGGGTCGTGGGGAACCAGGGCCTAACCGGCAGCATAGGGTGCAATGCGGGAAGTAACCCATCACAGGGTACATACACACACTTTAGAGAGACCAACTGACCTAGCACATCTTTATACTGTGGGAAGAAACCATTGATGAAGCCCTTGAATAAGGGGAGAACATGCAAACAGGCAGAGTGCAGAAAGGGGTACTGGGGTAGCCTAGTGGTTAAGGTACTGGACTATGGACCAGAAGATCCAGGGTTCAAATCCCACCTCTGCCAAGCTGCCACTGTTGGGCCCTTAACCCACAATTGCTTGGAATGTAAGACTGTATCAATTGTAAGTCGCTCTGGATAAGAGCGTCTGCTAAATGCTGTAAATGTACTTCACAGGGCATGGACAGTCTGCAGAAAGGGAGTCAAACTGGGGATCTCTGGAGGCACCAGTGTTAACCACTTACTGTAGTCACTGTGTTGAACCTGCTATAGATGTAGTGGACTAATATATATATGGCATTTATTCATTTTCAACTGGCTGTTGTCATCTCTGTGATACCAACCTTTCTTATTTGTGCTGAATAAGAAAATGTAGAAAATGTATGGCCAGTATTAACACAGTGATGATGGATCCTCTGCACACTTCTTTAAATGTTCGTGTTGTTTCCCATTTTGTACTTGATTATATATCTTTTCATCATCAAAAATATAATATAACATTATTTGCATACATTTTTAACTCCAACTGACTGTGGTATCTGTCAAACCTGTTACCGACATTTGGTTTTCCATTTCTTGTCCAGTACTATGTGACATATACACTGCATATTATCTCTTTGTGTTTCTCAGTAGTAGATTATGTACTGAAAGGCAGAGGGAAATGTTATTTCCATAAGGTCTGCATGCAATTTAATATTACTGTCAGGTTTATAAGAATGGCATAAAGTCAATAGAATATTGACTACTGACTGTTAAACTGTTAATAGAGATAATGTGCAACAATTAATGGCAACACTGATGCTGTATTAATGTTACATAAGTTTTCATCGCAATAGCAATTTTAAATAACTTCACAAATAATTGTGAAAATAAGTAATCAACAATGTCAATTATTTCTACATTACTTCTACAAATGTAGCTTGACCCAATTGTGAAATATCAACCTTATTTAGTAATTTAAAAACTGTAAGTGTAAATTAGTGGGGATTAAAGTTATGAGAATGACCCAGATACAATCTGACTCAGAAACATAAGTGATGCACAACACAAATCTAGCCTGACTTCCTCTGACAACATAAACATTTTGCCCACAGAATAAAAAAAAAAACAGCACTCTGTGGTAAAGCTGTGGTCTTTCACCAACAACCTTTAAACCGTGTGTGCAAAAGAGTTAAGAAATGCAAATTCTATATACTGATGTCTAAGTCAAGCAGCTAATTTGCATGTTTACAATGCTACATGTTTGCCTCTGTAGAACTATGCAACACATAACATTGAATGAACTCACCAAACAAACACAGGACGAGCACAGGAACAGTCCAGACTCCCAGATGCTCCATGTTTCAGTTCTTCAGAACATTTGTTTTTATCGTACTAAATTCATGACTAAACCTTCCAGCTGTTTAAAATATAAATAAAGCGGTTATGTTCAGACATCGCTCATTTGTGCTTCACTGTCATATGACAACACTGACTAACCATGTGACACGGAGTTAAACGTTTCCTGAGGAATTGTTTGCAGAGAGTTATGAGAAGTAAAACCAATCACTATGAAAACTAAGCTGGTATTAACGGTGGCAGAGGGATCAGTTAAACGGAACAACCGGACTAGTGCAACCAGCTGTATCGATATGACCCGCCCACATCCACAAACACACGCCCACTTTCTTCTCTCTTTTTTCTTTTAGGGAAACAGTGACGGCTAGTGGTTTATATTTGCACCTAATTTTCACTTACGGTCATTTCATTTTACTGGGCAGCCAGAGCAGAGCACTTCAAGGCACTTCAGTTAGTAGTACTGCCTAATACAAACCCATTTACACTAGGGCTGCAACTAACGATTATTTTTTCGATTAATCGATGAATCGGGTTAAAAAAAAAAGAAAAACACCTTTCCATGTCTTTATTCAGAAATATCACATTAAATAACTGAGCAAATAAGTGCTTACAATAAATGAATACTAATAAATTCAATTTATTAATAAATTAAAATAACAAATTAAATAATAAAGAAAAATAAGTGCATCTCTGATGCAAACACTACATACAAACTCATTCACTCCCTTTCTTTAGGAACTTTGCATTGCAATCCAAAAATGTTAGCATGTCAGCATGCTCCTGGCTAAAGCTGGCTCTCTTGTTAGAGACTATATTTCCTGCCGCAGAAAATAGACACTCAGACAGTGTTGAAGTAGCAGGAATGCATAAATAGGACTTGGCTAGCTTGGCCAATATAGGATATCTGTCTCTGTTAACTACATCACTGTCATTATCCAGCTAACAAGCATCAACCGTGCTATCCCGTTTGCATAGTGTGAGTGTGCCATTACGTTTCCTCAATTCAAAACGGAACAAACTTGGGATATTGTGGTGACTTACGCTGTTGCTTAGCTCCTTTCATGCTCATCGGTGTCTCCCAACATGTTTCTGTTTCGAGGGCTGTATCAGCACCGGGGTGCTCCCGTGCCAGGTCAAATCACTTTTGCAAAGCTCGCATGTTACACATTGTTTAGTTGTGTGAAGTGTGAAGTGCTCCGACACTTTTGAGGACTTAAGCCGAACCTTCTTCTCTGCACCGATCATGTTTCATTTGTAGAATTTATTTAATTCTTAATGCTAACTTATTTTGAAGATTCCGCGTCCGCGCCGGCTCTGCCGAGCTCCGTTCAATCGCTCGTATTTTTTTTTTCCAGCGTTCACGAAGTGCCGCAAGTAACGAAGGCAGATATGATAAGGCAGGGGTCACATAAATCATGCGACACAACAAATCGATAATGAAATTCGTTGTCGACACTTTTAATAATCGATTATTATCGAGTTTATCGATTTGTTGTTGCAGCCCTAATTTACACCATAACACATTTGGTTATTTTACTGTAATTTGTATATCTTCCTAGCATGGATTTATTGAAGTTTGGGAAGTCAGTTCTTGATTTCTAAGTTAATGATTGACAGCTAGGAACGGATTCACGAAAGTTTCTTAAGAAAGAAAATCTTCTTAAATGTGTGTTTTTTCTTAACGTCATTCGTAGGAAAAAAGTTACGAAAGGTTGTTATTCTTCAAATAACTTCTTAAGAAATATCTTATTGTTTTCTTAACTACCTTCTTAAGAACAATTCTAAGAATGAATGGTATTCTTGAACACATTTTGTTCTTAATTGTTTTCTTAACCTTAAGATAACCTCACAGTTGTCTTAGGCTATAAGAGTTGAAGGTAAGCATCGAAATTTAATACTTTAAACAATTTAGTTACTGGAAATAAGGCTTACATTTCAATTTAAACGCGTAAAAGCCTTTCAAGTGAAGGTCATCCTTAAAATACAAAAGTCTACATAAGGAAAGTTTGTTTCAAAGCTGGCTATTTCTTCCACCATCACCTCTATTTCTTGTTTGCTAAAGTTTTTTGAATGCTTGGTTTGAATTTCCATCATTTTGTCGTCCTCAGAGAGGATTAAACTAATGACGGAAATAACGGTCAATACAAATTCAAAATGTGTCTTGCGCAGAATATCGTAAGCTGTAAAATACATCGTAGTCTACATAACAATGAAAACAATGAAGAGTTTCTTAAGAAAACATCTGAGAACTCAATTTGTTTTCAAGAATTGCGTTTAAGAACATTCTTATGAACTTCTTAGTCTTTGTCTGCCTTCGCAAATTTTTTCTTAAGAAAGCTTTTGTGAATCAGGGGCCGGATTCACGAATGTTTTTTAAGAAAGAAAATCTTCTGAAATGTGTGTTTTTTCTTAACTTCATTAAGAAAAAAGTTACGAAAGTTTGTTATTCTTCAAATAACTTCTTAAGAATTATTTTTTTCTTAACTCTCTTCTTAAGAACTGTGGTAGCCTAGCGGTTAAGGTACTGGACTCTGGATCACAAGGTCCAGGGTTCAAATCCCACCTCTGCCAAGCTGCCACTGTTGGGTCCTTGAGCAAGACCCTTAACCCACAATTGCTTGGATTGTAAGACTGTACCAATTGTAAGTCGCTCTGGATAAGGGCATCTGCTAAATGCTGTAAATGTGAAATGTGATGTAAAAATGTAAGAACAATTCTAAGAACGACTGGTATTCTTGAACACATTCTGTTCTTAAATGTTTTCTTAACCTTACGATAACCTCACACTTGTCTTAGGCTGTAAGAGTTGAAGGTAAGTATTGAAATTAATAAAACTTTAAACAGTTTAGTTACTGTAAATAAGGCTTACATTTACATTTAGGTGTTGAAAAGCCTTTTGCGAGAAGGTCATGCAAAAGTCTACATAAGGAAATTTTATGGCAAAGCTGCTGCTTTAATCTGTGTTTTAGATGGAAGTTTTGTAGGTTTTGGAGAGAGAGGAAAATCCACAAAGACCTTTCAGAGACAGGGCAGTTTCTCTCAGCCTTCCTGATCATTTACTTTTGCAACAATACAGACTCCCAAGAAATTCAATCATATACCTAGCAGACATTTTAACTAATGAGCTACAAAAACCCCAACAAGATCCTCACCTCTCCCTGTAATACTGCAAATAATGGTTACACTAAGATTCTTTGCCTCTGGTTCATTTCATTTCAGTCTTGGGTGGCACCGTAGGTGTGAGCCAGCCATCTGTGAGTTGTGTTGTGAATGCTGTGTCAAATGCCTTCTGCAAGAGGGTAAGGAATTTGATCAAGTTCCCATCAACTGATGCAGAATTCAAACAAAACATAAATTCTTTTGACATTGCTGGATTTCCAAATGTACTTGGTGCAGTTGATGGGACACATTGTGATAAAGCTCAGTATTTGATCTGTAATTATTGTTCTTATGTAAAATCATGTTCATCAATGTTTAATGACATTTTCTGATAGACTCCACATGAGGATGAGGAAATTTATGTTAACAGGAAAAACTTTCATTCGTTGTATGTGTTCAGATAGTCTGCGATGCTACCCTGAGCATTAACAACCTTGTAGCAAAGTGGCCTGGTACCCAAAATTCTTTTATGCTTACCACTTCAACAACTGGTCATCAGTTTAATGAGGGGCATATCCCTGAGACGTGGTTGTTAGGTAAACATTTTCTAGATGAGTCTTTTATACACTTTTACATACTAAATATACAAAATTATTATAATATATGTGTACTACATATATAAACAAGGCATATGCTTTGAGGCAATTGGTATTTTTAATATCTATTTATCAGGTGATAATGGTTATCCTTTGAAAACTTGGCTGATGACACCAATACTACATCCTGTGACAGAGCCAGAGAGGTGATACAGCAGTGCTGAGAGAAAAACAAGAAGTGTCATTGAGAGATGTATTGGTTTCCTGATTCCGATGCATTGATCATTTTGGAGGAATGCTACTGTACACACCAGAAAAAACATGTAAAATCATAACTGCAGTGTGTGTGCTTTATAATATATGCCTAATGCATCGTGTTGCTGTGCCCAATATCACTTATCAACCGGAACCTGAGGGAGATGAAAGGGAAGTTGCAGTTCCTCCAAGTAACTCAGGATTGTAAGCCCATAGTAATCTAATTGAGAGGAGGTTCACTTAAAGGAAGACATGAGGTGGCTATTATTTTTGAAATGCTATTTATTAAATACTTTCATATTACTTTTTTCATTAGTTTTAGTTTCTCTTTTTCAAATTCTGGCCTTTCTTTCTCAATCTTTAACAGCCTTCCTTACCTTGAGACCTCTTGTAATAGCTGACGTTGGATGTCTTCTGTCTTTAATTGCTGTTCACTGTAATATAACAGCTAAATAAAAGTGAAGGAAAAGTGAGGAACACAAGATGCAAGTTTGCCCTGGACAGGATACTACTCCAGCACAGAGCCTACAGTGCTCGTGTCGCAGTGCCATGGGATGATCCCAGAGCTAACTTCCCCTTCCTCAGGCGTATTCCAGGTGGTGGGCTAGCACACTGACCACTGTACCACACGAATGATGCTTTTTTCTTTCTTAACAATCCTAAATACAATTTCTCACTGTCCTTTCAATCAGCTGGCAGACTGAGATTGAAGGTTTCTTAAATCAACTTGGGAGAAAAGCAACCAAGGGAAGCCTGCCAAAGAAATCTCCTAAGAAGCACACAGAAACTCAGGAGTTTGATCTGACAAAGCCCAAGCCTCGTCTTCTTCCTGCTCCTGAGCTGATTCCACACCAGGAGAAGCACAAGCCAAAGACTGTGGTAGCCTAGCGGTTAAGGTACTGGACTATGGATCAGACGGTCCAGGGTTCAAATCCCACCCCTGCCAAGCTGCCACTGTTGGGTCCTTGAGCAAGGCCCATAACCCACAATTGCTTGGATTGTAAGACTGTATCAGTTGTAAATCGCTCTGGATAAGGGCGTCTGCTAAATGCTGTAAATGTAAGTTAAACATCATCTTTGGGACTGTGGTAGCCTAGCGGTTAAGGTACTGGACTCTGAACCAGAAGGTCCAGGGTTCAAATCCCACCTCTGCCAAGCTGCCACTGTTGGGTCCTTGAGCAAGACCCTTAACCCACAATTTTCTTGGATTGTAAGATTGTACCCATTGTAAGTCGCTCTGGATAAGGGCGTCTGCTAAATGCTGTAAATGTAAGTTAAACATCATCTTTGGGACTGTGGTAGCCTAGCGGTTAAGGTACTGGACTCTGGACCAGAAGGTCTAGGGTTCAAATCCCACCTCTGCCAAGCTGCCACTGTTGGGTCCTTGAGCAAGACCCTTAACCCACAATTGCTTGGATTGTAAGACTGTATCGCTCTTGATAAGGGCGTCTGCTAAATGCTGTAAATGTAAATGTAAATGTAAGCCGGTCAGTACTTATCCCTCAAAGCTTCTTCAACCTCCTTTGTACTTGAATAGGGCACTTCAATTTCATTTTGTTTCCAATACTATTTAGTCTAAATAGTATTTAGTCTAAACCATGCAGTCTCCATAGTCAAACACTGAACAATTAGATACTGGTCTCTAATTAGATATAGAACAATTCATACTGAACAGCTTAGTGACATTTAAAATGGCACTTTCCTAAGAGGTCAGACATTTACATTTCTGCTCTGCTCAAACTGGCCAGTCAACTGTAAGCAGTGTTATTATGAAGTGGAAATGTCTAAGAGGAAAAGCAGATTGATTTGTAAAGCTTACATTGCTTCATAAGTCACTACAGAGTTCCACACTGCGTCTAAAAGCAATGACAGCACAAAAACTGTCAGGAATGAAAGATCTCAGATGGACAGGTTTGAAGCACACCACCATTGGACCCTGGAGCAGTGGAAATGTATTCTCTAGAGTTATAAATCACACCTTCTGGCATTCTGATGAATCTGTGTTTGATGGAACAGTAAAGTTTGTTGGAGGAACCATACAGATCTGTGGTTGTTTTCATGGACTGGGTACCTTAGTTCTAATGATTACTAGTAAGTCTTATTGTGTGCTAGCAATATTGCAGTAACAGTTTTGGAATGGTTCTTTTCTCTGTAGCATTACAAAGCACTGTCCACACAGTGAGGTCCATATAGCAATTGTTTGCTGAGTTTGAGATTGGAAGATCATGACCAGTCTGCGTGAAGTCCTGACTTAGGACTGCCCTTCACACTTGGGATCAGATGCCTTTATGAGGTCCAGCCTTTATCACCTAACATCAGTGCCTGGTCTCTTTATAGCCCTTGTGGTGGAATGAAAACAAATCCCCTCTGTCATATTCCAGAGCCTTCCCAACAGCAAAAGGGGGCCAGTTTTGTATTAATACTTCTGGTTCTGTATGTGATAATTACCGTAGGCATATTATGTGCACTAGATATCTTTAAATGTCACCCCATTTTACATATACTTGGTTTTCTGGTACCTGTCAGCACCTACAGAACCCCTAAAGAACCACAGGTTTTGGAAGACATGAAAACAACAAATCACCTAAAAGTACAGGTTAGAGTTTGTAATAGAGCTGCTTTTAAGCTGTTACCTCGTGTTTTGTTACAGAATGAAAATACAGTCAACTCCTTCCACATAACTGGGGTAGATATGTTTATATTTCTCTTGTTTATAGGAAGTCTTGTATGAAGCAAATTCTCAGCAGTTCCGATGTGCCAACCCAGAGAAGTCAGAAAAAACTAAGGTTAGAGAATCTGTCACTGAACAGTTGGATATTGTAATTTGCTTTTCTCTGCTTATTGATTTGAAGTTCATTTGATAATCATACAACGAAAAAGTTTTTCATACAAGGAGATGTTCTGGTTTTGGTTGTTTTTTTATTTGTTGACCAGAACATAATGTCCCAGATTAAGCAAAATCGGGATGCCAGTCTCAAATTCGACACAGTTTACTCCTCAGGGACTCCTGCCACTCATAAGGTATGGTTAAATATACTGTGCTCAGGTACAACCTGTCTTTACAGACATACTATTTTGGTAGATACTGCTTATGTAACACTCCTTAGGTCTTTGGATTGCTTTCACAATGTTACAGACAAACAACTTGCCTACCCGCCTGAACACAACAGCTATCCTGCGGGAGGGAGCGTTGTATAATCGTCAGATGGCAGAGGTGCTGGATAGGTAGTCAGCAATCTTCTTACCTTAAAACATAAACAGTAGCAAATCCATACACATGCATTTATTTAGTGGTCAGCAAAGTTATTATTCTCAGAGTACCATTCCATTCCCAACTATGTGTTTGCAGACTCGAGCGTTTATCTCAGGGTGCCAGTGAGCCCTCGGCGTTCCTGCAGTGGCAGAAGGAGATGAGAAAGAAGGACCTGCAAGAGGAGTTGGCTCAGCTGGAGCGCAGGAGGCTGGAGGGGAAGATCAGCTATGAAGAAGCCCTGCTGGCACGACAAAGGGTCCTAGAGCTCAATCAGCATAAAGCCCTGCTCAAGAAGGAGGAGGTGAATCACATCTACTTATTATATTGAAATTCAGACAAGTGGGCTTCTAAATAGTCATGTCCATCAGATGTCTGTTTTATGATTGCACTCAAAAAGGTTTTTAGGGTACCACAGAGATCCCTGGTTTGATCGTCGCCTGTTGGAGTTTGCATGTCCTCCCTGTGTCTCCGTGGGTTTACTCTGGGTACTCTGGTTTCCTCCCACACTCCAATGACATGCATTAGGGTTATTTGATTGCTCTAAATTACCCCACTGTGAATGTGTCTGACTATTACCCATATAACTCTGCTGCTGTCGAGAATAGCCATTGATACTGATGCGATGTTAAATAAACAAATAACAAACAATAAGGTTTTTCAGCAATGTTCTTGTTGGAGTGCAGTGGCTTTCTCCTTGCAACCCTGCCATGCACACCATTGTTGTTCAGTGTTCTTCTGATGGTGGACTCATGAACATTAATCCTGAGTTACTTCATGAACATACTATTATTTGATGGAATAAAATGTCTTTATTTTAGGGCTATCTTTTTTCAGTTGTAGGTCAAACAGGAGCAAGTCACAATTAATGTGATTCAATATTTTTATTATTTGACAGCTCTACCTTTACATAACGTAAGAATCCTTGAAACTGCTTGTTTTGCTAGGTATTTGTTTTTTTTGTCTCGGTTTTAAAAGTTGCTGATGCTGCCTTAGGGCCTGGCAGCTGCTCGAGCAGTGTTGTGTGTTTGTATGTAGTCTGTATCATTTGAGAGTATTCTATGAGCGTTCAGGATATTTCTATACTCTGATTACCATTGTCATGGAATACGTTAGAATGCATCAAATCTTAAATATATCGTCTCTGGATGGTGATTTCTTATTTTAATATATAGTTGTTATCTTATAATACATCATATACCCATCAGATAATGTTTTATTTTGTTTGCAGAGTCACACCTCTCGTACCATCCCTGATGGTACAGCCCAGTAGAAATCTAACATACTACAGTGTGAAGAAAGGCAAGAGGAAGACCGTGAGGGCTGTGGTGCAGAGGTTCCTCAGGTTGCACTGTGGTCTGTGGGTGAGGAGAAAGGTAATGCCGGAAACTGAATCCACGTTTAATGAGCTAATCAATAATTCAGGATATCCAGTAAAAGTGTACTCTAAAAATAAATACACATGTAATGTTTATGGTTACACCAGCAAAAGGGATGAATGCTTTTCAATGGTAATTCACTTTTACCACCCAGTATTGTAATTTGAAAACTAAAAGTGAATGATTTGTTAAAACCATGTACCATTTTTGTATTTTTCAGGCTGGCTACAAGAAAAAGCTTTGGAAGAAGTCAGCAGCCAGGAAGAAACGTTTAAGGGAGCATGTTTTTTGCAATAAGACCCAGTGCAAAAAATTAGACAAGATGACAACATCATTTTGGAAAAGGAGAAACTGGTACCTGAATGACCCCTACCAAAAATACCATGATAGGGTTAATCTACATCTGTGAAAGTCTTGGTGTACAGTGTTGTGCAAAAGCTGTCTTAGGCACCATTTGATTAGATATACCATTGTTACAGCAGTGGTATAATGACCATATATTGTTATTTATTTATAATTAAGTATAAAAAATACAGGACATTTGAATACAGCATCGAAAAAACAGCTTCTGTGGCAAATATTAGTGTGATATCCCCTTACACCTGAGCAATAGCAGCACCTGGCAGCTTCATGAGGCTGCCAAGTCTTCAATAGTCTGAATAAACCTGATCAGGAATGGTCTTTTTGGAAGGGTAGCAGCCAAGAAACCACTTTATGTGTGAAAAGGCTCGCAAAGTTTGGAATGCAGATCAATGGAAAAGAGGATTATAGAGTGACAAATCCAAGTTTGAAATTTTTGAGTCCAATCGTCAACAATATGCAATAAGTGGTCATTATACCATTGGTATAACAACAACTCTAATGGTGACTGGAGACTTTTGCACAGTAGTGTATTACAGTTGTACTGTTGTATATAGAAATTGTGTTAAATAAGTGGTAAAGATTTACTGTTAATACCTGAAACCACAAGTTCAACACAAGTTCAAAATAAAACTCCTTTTACTATTTAAATCTTTTATTTCTGTCACAGTGTTATGTATATTGGGAAAAAGTTCAAAAGAGCCTTGGGATGATATTCTTTCTCCTTTTTAATAGCTAAGGGTAGCACACAGTCAGATCCACCTGAAGAGTCTGTGACAGGGATCAGTCAACAACTGTATCTCAGTCTCTTTTTCCACCTTATTCAACAGCATAAGAGAATTCTGGCCTGCCAGACATGAGATCTGTGTCCTGAAATTCATTTCTACAGAGGTGCAGCAAGCAGTTACGTTCATCAAGAAGGTGACGTTTTGACAGACTTTGAGACGCTCCCTCTACCAAATACTCCCAACTCAAGTAGAATTTAACAAACAGACTCAAATCAACAGTACATTAAAATCAGATATAAAGCGTAAAATTAAGAAAAAGTCTTTAGTCTTTAAAGGCACAGCCTCTACATTAAACACGGCTCCAATGTCAGCTCGGCTATCACTTGTGTAATAATTCAGGACTGCTCTCACATTTCTCAGGACTTGAAAATACATTCCGCCCATGTCAACCATATTATGGCTTTGAGCAAAATACTAAAGGCTAATTTGGAAATATGCATCGAATTAGTTTGTATTTTATGGAAGGTTGTGCTTTTAATGACTAAACATTCAAAGCCATCTTATCCTCTTTGTTAGAAGTGTAGCCTCCTAATCCGAACAGTGTTTTCACAAAGCTATTGGAAATAGTTCATCTGCTATTTATTTGACATATGAAGTGAGAAAAAGATACTGCAGCCATGCTTTTGCCTGGGGAAATTAATCGATAGTATGTCATGTGACCTGTTTTTCCAAAAAACTCAACACTTGAAAAGTTTCGCCCTTTTTAGTATATGCAAGGTAGATGTGTTTAGATGAAACAAACTGTACCTGAGGCAGTTAGATCTAGCTACACTACAAAAAATTCAGATGTATAGCTGAGATAATGCTACCTGATTCCTAAAAGAGAGTAAGTTGAAATAAAATATGATTGTCGTCATATCTTCTATCTGACAGATGCTCCCCTCGGGAAGTCTGTTAAACAGTGGTAGTCCTGATTTTAAGAATATTTAATACACTGGTGGTGTTATCAGCTTGGTAAGATAATCAATTCTATTTCTCTGTAATCCTACACGTTTAAGGAGGGACGCAACTTTGCATTTTGATCGATTCTAATTATTCAGTGAAGTGTAGCGGTGTGATTGCACAGATCCGACATGACGCTATATGGCGCCTACTCGTGGCTACATGTGTGATTGCTACTAAAATGCTCAGTGAGAAAATTACTGACTGCTTTAGCAGTGGTTCAGTCCAGTCTGAATTGATCATTTGTCTTACAATCCAAGCAATTGTGGGTTAAGGGCCTTGCTCAAGGACCCAACAGTGGTAGCTTGACAGAGGTGGGATTTGAACCCTGGACCTTCTGGGCCAGAGTCCAGTAACATACCCGCTAGGCTACCACAGTCCCATCATCCCATCATTGAGGGCAGTTTTAGATTTATGTTATTTAGCAGACGCCCTTATCCAGAGCAACTTTTTTCAGACAATTTCAGAGTCTTACTCTCCGACCAATTGTGAGTTAAGGGTCTTGCTCAAGGACCCACCAGTGGCAACTTAGTAGAGAGGGGATTTGAACCCTGGACCTTCTGGTCCATAGTCCAGTACCTTAACCACCAGGCTACCACAATCTTTGCAAGTCAGTAGCAAGTCAGTAGACACAAACAGCTGAGTAAAGAACACTTGAATGTCCTGTATGTGCACAAGGCCTCGATTATCTTACTAGTGTGGAACTAAGACCATCACAGAGCTCATAGCATTAAAATGCTCAGTCAAGCCCTACCATGCTACGTAAACTATATAATACTGACAAATAAACTGGTATGAAGAGGTTAAAAAACACAAATTGAGATTGTCCACATTTGGTTTGAATTCATGCAACATCAAAAGTATAGAAAAGTGAAAAAAATCTTAAAACTAAAAAATACAGAATATAGTCATAAATCAGAAACAACGTAGTATTGTCTGTTCACTCTTAACAATCCAAAACCTGAAATGCTCACATAATGCGTCTTTCTAAAAGCTTTTAAAAATAACATTCCTAATGGCTACAATGAAATGATTAAAACTCCACTATGAACTAAAGTAGCTAATGAATGCTCCTTAAAATATTAAGGAAATTCCTCGGATAAATAAGCATTGCATTTTATCGAACATGTGTCTACGTTCCGGTGAGCTTTGTGTCTCATCCATATCCATAAAGATAAAGACAGCGATTATTCCTACATACGAGGCTCAGTTTAAATACCTTCTTTCATAGCTGAGTGGAAAATAACAGCATTGCACATTTGTCCTCACATTTGTACAACTTGAACCTAGAATTGTTTAATACTTTCACTTATTTTTTTTTAAGTCTGTACAAAAAGTCACTCTTCCTTAGTAAATAAGCATTTGAGTACAGATACTGTATAGGAGTAAATGCTTCAGTCTGAGAGTTTCAAGCCTGACAGAGGTCTGTCGTGTTGCTCTTATG
Source organism: Ancistrus triradiatus (assembly GCA_025084515.1). Lineage (NCBI taxonomy): Eukaryota > Metazoa > Chordata > Actinopteri > Siluriformes > Loricariidae > Ancistrus > Ancistrus triradiatus. The sequence continues at coordinate 481,292 of JAJAGP010000274.1, read as the reverse complement.
CTAGCAATGCACTAGGCTACATATCCTACCTCTGCTCCAAGCATGTGTGTAGGCAAGTAGACAAAGTGGCTTTGGAAGGAGAGGGCAGCCTTCCGGCTGTGACCATAGAGGCTACTGTACAATGTTTAGGTGCGCTGAAACACGTGACGCTTTCACGACAGACCAGCAGAAAGACACGCGTGCGTCTGTCTCTCCAAAGTCATATAAACGAAAGGCAAACATACGCTTTCCACATACACGAAATATGTACAACACAAAAGGTTTGAAACGAGTCCTTAAATGAAGTGCCACATAAGCGTGCTACCTTGATATGAACCTTCCCATTTAGTGTCAAAGATCAGACGCAATAAGGTTGCACATTGCTTTGGTTACCTCATTAGAGAACAAGGCTGCTTTAAATATTTGATCTTTTGGCTGCATCTCCATGTTTATTTTCTCGTCTCTGCTTTCTCCGTGTCCTCATGTTGCAGCTAAAGCAGTCTGACAGCATACGCACAGTCACATGGCCTCTGGGTTTGCAGACAGTGCGTTCTTGGATCTGGATCTGGTGACAGGTCTAAATGGTCTAAGAGGAGGCTGAGAGAGGGGAAATAAAATATCATGAAATGATATAAATCTGATAAATTTACTGCATTAGTAAAGTATGCACAGCACTCATTTGTATGCATTTTGATTTGACTTGACTTGACTCATGTTCACAAATATCTCAGAACAGCTCCTGAGCACAGAACCCAGGGTAAGTCTATCACGTGTATTGATGCAAATACAAACAAGTCAGGTGATCTAATAATTAGAGACAAATGCAGAACATGCTTTGGTCACATTCATATCCCTGCATTTCTTTCAAATAAAAAACATGACAACATGCACCATCGTAGGTTTTCATGCATTGTCACTGTACTGTAAATCTAAATTCACCCTGGAGTTTTTTTACTTCAATGGCAGAGTACTTCTATTCCACTAATACCACAGTGACGTACAGATAGGTACGCATTTTTGTTTGTCAAAGCAGAATATGTCATTAACTTCTGATTGTAGGTATGCGCCATTAACGTCCATCCGTTCAAAGTCCGTTTGCTTTAATGACCAAGGGTCTTAAAATTATATAAATCACAGTAGGAAATAATAATCTGTCTTAGCTGTCTTAGCCACGAGCACAGACAGAGTTCAAATTTAAGAGTGGAAGTCTGTCATTCATGTGTGTGAAGTACCGGTTATGCACTCACTTGCTTGTTAGCTCACATTTGGACTAGAGACTGTTCTAACTCTGTTGATGTGTTTAGAGACATTTTTGTGTAGGTTACTCGTGTTTTTGTTTATGACTTTCCTCTGCTTGTAAGCTGTAAATGGCGTTCTCAATACTGTCTATCAATGCCTTTTTGGCTATTGTCAAACAAACATATCAGGTCCATCATACTATCCTAAGTGTTATGGCTTTCCCCTACACAGGGTCATAACAGGACATTACTTTATTTTCTATAATTCTTGTGAATTTCCATAAATTAAAAATGCAGTGGCTTTAGGGATTCCGTGTAGATTGTAGTGTCCCACTCATATTTTCAGTGGTATCTCTGACGCATTTATGTATTGTTTGCTCGCAGTTTTCTTGTAAAATATAATATTTACATTACAGTAGAAAAAAAGAGCATGTGACTATGGTAATGTCTGGTCATTCGGTCGTTAACAGCACATACAGTGGTGCTTGAAAGTTTGTGCACTCTTCCCTTTAGAATGTTCTATATTTCTGCATAAATATGACCTAATGACTGGACTTCCTGTCTGCTTCTAGATCTGTATTTCTTTTAGTGCTAAACACTATTTATATAATGCAATATATAGGCAGATGTAAGATCACCATTTAGGACATCAAGTACTGCACTTGTGCTGATTTGTTACAGAAGTGTCGTATTTAGTGAATTGGGATATTAAGATGCCTCATATCATAATGGCAATGCGGATAACAGGGTTTAAATGTACAACCCCAAATTAGAAAAAGGTGGGACAGTATGGAAAATGCAAATAAAAAAATATATGCAGTGTTCCTTACATTTCCTTTGACTTTTATTTCATTGCAGACAGTATGAACCCAAGATATTTAGTTTTTTTCTGGTCAAATTCATTTCATTTGTTAATAATAATTCCATTACTGCATTTCAGGCCTGCAACACATTCCAAAATGGAACAGGGCTAAAAATGAATTGGGTTGAGGAGTAAAGGTGGGCAGAGGATCTCCAGTATATCAACAAAGGTGTAAGAAAACTATTGAAATGTTTAAAAACAATGTTCCTCAAAGAAAGAATGGAAAGGATTTACATATTTCTGTCCTAACTTTTCTGATTTGGCTTGTTTTGCATTGTCTTGTTGAAAAATGCACAGATGTCCCTGGAAAAGATGTCATCTCGACGTTGCTCTAAAATCTCAATGTACTTTTCTGCATTAATGCTGCCATCACAGAAGTGTAAATGACCTTTGCCCATGGCACTGACCCAACACCATACCATGACAGACCCTGGCTTTTGGACTTGTTGCTGATAATAGTCTGTATGGTCCTTTTTATCTTTGGTCCAGAGCACAAGGCATCAATTTTTGGAATACTGACTGGTCTGACTACAATAGATGTTTCCACCGTGTGATGGCCCATCCCAGATGCCGCCGAGCACAGAGAAGTCAATGCCGCTTCTGCACATGGTTAACATAAGGCTTTTTTTGTTGGACAGTAATGCAAAAGTGGCATTTGTGAATGTAACTCTGTATTATAGTGCTTGATAAAGGTTAGACAAAGTAATCCCTTGCTGTTGCATGTGGTTCTATCAGCTATTGATGACAGTTCTTGATGCAGTGCTGTCTGAATGATCAAAGATCACACGTTTTCAGATTAGGCTGAAGCCCTTGCACTCCCGATTCATTGAATTGTTTAATGATATTATGCACTGTAAAGGGAGAAATATGTAAATCCCTTCCAATCTTTCTTGAGGTACATTATTTTTAAACATTTAAATTATTTTCTCACACATCTGTTGATAAACTGTAGAACTTCTGCTCATCTTTACTCCTCAACGACTCAGCCTTTTGTGGATACTGATTTTGTACCAGATCATGATTGTAATCACCTGTTTGAAATTACTAGCCCTAAATTGCCCCCATCCAGACCTTTTTTGGAATGTGTTGCAGGCCTGAAATGCAGGAATGGATGTTAATTACCAAATGAAATGAAGTTGACCAGAAAAAAAACATGTAATATCTTGGGTTCATACTGTCTGCAATGCAATAAAAGTCAAAGGAAATGTAAGGAACAATGCATATATTTTTCATTTGCATTTTCAATACCGTCCCAACTTTCTCTGATTTGGGGTTGTACTATCGTATTAAAACATACCTTTGATTTACCTTGCAACCATCACTATTGGGACTATGCAGCAGTAAAATCGTACTGTTATATAAAATTAATCTGCACCTTCTGAACTGGAATTCAACACTGCTGTGACAAAATTGAGTCACACACTCCATGCTAAACTGGGTTACAAAACCTACGGTCCTAAAATATCAGGGTACTCTCCAATTACTAATGCACCTGTTCTCAACCTTTTTGTCAGGTTGGCTCCAACCGACTGCAACCATGTAAGCTTGTGGTCCATACATACATTTGTGACCCTTAGTTCCATGTATCATGGGACGCAAATAGCTTGTGGGTGACAGGCTTTAGATAAAATTCTAGTTAAATATTAGCTCTGAAAGACAAGCCAATTGTAGGAGAGCAAAAACCCAACACACCACAACAGCTTTCATAAGTCTCCCAACCACTGTGCAACTTCTGTGAGATTTTCAGACACACAGTTTGCAGAATTTTTTTTAAAAGCCATTCCTCAGACTAGCTTCTGATGAGTAACCATGCTGATTAGTGAGTCAGAAAACAGCAGCACTCCAGCACAGCCAGACATTTACAGAGGAGGCTACCTCTGGGGCACGTCTCTTAAGCAATCTGAGATCTGCCGAGTCAGTTTTGATGGCTCCCTCTTTTTCACTCTCCTCATCCACCTCTGTGGCTTTAGGTGACTCAGGTGAAGGGTTTGTAGGCATGTCCTGGAAGGGCTCAGAGGGTGAAAGAGGCTGGCTTAGGTTGCTGATGAGCACACTTGGGTTCGAAGTGGGTAGGGGTGCCTCAGAAGCACACTGATCCATGCTCAACATCTCAAACTCATTCACGTCAAACTCTAGGTCTGCACCATAATAACACAAGGCATTAAGACAGACCTGTGCATGTAATACTGCATGTTAGAGCACACGGAATTTCTTAGAATCCTTAAATCTAGACATCTGTCAATGCGAACTGGTATGTCGTGATTTCAAACGATTTAAGACAATAGTGATGGGTCACTTAAATAAGAGAACATGATGGAGTATTAAGAAGGGATACGTCTGAAGACATTTATACTACACTAATAAGCCTGCAGCCATTTCTGCTAAACTACTGTATAAAAAGCATACTTCATTCACTCTTTAACCTACTTCACCCAGGAATATTGTCAGATATTAACTCTAATCTGCCATAACCTTAAAACTACCTAATATTATGTACCCCTTCCAAGACTCTGACCCATCAAGGCATTTATTCCACAAGATCTCGGATTACCAGCAGATCCTTTAAGCTGCAAAGAAGGGCTGCGAAGAAGGGCCATGGATCAAATTTGTTTGTGCAGCACATCCCACAGATGCTCAATTAGAATGAGCACTTTAACTCTTTGCCATGTTCCTTAAACAATTTCTGAGCAGTTTTTGCAGTGTGACAGGGCACATTATCCTGCTGAAAGCGCCCACTGCCAGAAGGGAATACTGTTGCTATGAAGAGGGGTGCTTGGCCTACACCAATCCACATGATTGCCAGGACCCAAAGATTCCCAACAGAACACTTCCCAGGGCATCACAGTATCAGTGTTATCCTCTTCACCGGTTAGTGGATTTAATGTTATGGTGTATATTTTATCTATAAAAAGAAAAATACTAGGGTTGGGCAGTATGACAGTATTCCAGGATACCTCGATATTCAAAAATGGTGACATATTTTAAAAATGTGACACACCCAATTTCTGCCAACACTTAAAGCACTGCTGAAGCAGTCAAAAGACAGCTAGGCAAGGATGCTGTTATTGACACATAGGCCTAATGGTCACTAGATGGAACCAAATAGTTTATTGCTCAGCTTGCCTGCTTCCTATGTTTCATCATGCAGTGTCCTCTCCACAACAACTCTTGTATCCATTCATTTCCGGGGATTATAATTGGTGTGGTAAGGCTGTTAGATAAGAACACTTTTGTTTTTATCTTTCAGCATAATGATCGAATTATTTATTTATTTTTAGCAACCATGTTTAATAGACATACAGTGGTCCTTGAAAGTTTGTGAACCCTTTAGAATTTTCTATATTTCTGCATAAATATGACCGAAAACATCATCCGATTTTCAAACAAGTCCTAAAAGTAGATAAAGAGAACCCAGTTAAACAACATATTAGACAAACATATTATACTTGGTCATTTATTTATTGAGGAAAATGATCCAATATTACATATTAGTGAGTGGCAAAAGTATGTGAACCTTTGCTTTCAGTATCTGGTTTGACCCCCCTGTGTAGCAATAGCTGCAGCTAAACGTTTCCTGTAACTGTTGATCAGTCCTGCACACCGGCTTGGAGGAATTTTAGCCCATTCCTCCGTACAGAACAGCTTCATCTCTGGGATGTTGGTGGGTTTCCTCACATTAGCTGCTCACGTCAGTCCTTCCACAACATTTTGATTGGATAAGGTCAGGACTTTGACTGGCATTCCAAACCATTAACTTTTATTTCTTCTTTAAACCATTCTTTGGTATAACGACTTGGTGTGCTAGGGGCGTTGTCCTTTCTGCCTGACCCACCTTCTCTTGAGATTCAGTTCATGGACAGATGTCCTGACATTTTCCTTTAGAATTCTCTGATATAATTCAGAATTCATTGTTTCATAAATGATGGCAAGCCGTCCTGGCCCAGATGCAGCAAAACAGGCCCAAACCATGATACTACCACCACCATGTTTCACAGATGGGATAAGGTTCTTATGCTGGAATGCAGTGTTTTCCTTTCTCCAAACATAACACTTTTCTTTTAAACCAACAAGTTCTATTTTTCTATTTTGGTCTCATCCGTCCACAAAACATTCTTCCAGTTTGTCCACGTGATCTTTAGCAAACTGCAGATGAGCAGCAATGTTCTTTTTTTAGAGCAGTGGCTTTCTCCTTGCAACCCTGCCATGCACACCATTGTTGTTCAGTGTTCTTCTGATGGTGGACTCATGAACATTAACATCAGCGAATGCGAGAGAAGCCTTCAGTTGCTTAGAAGTTACCCTGGGGTCCTTTGTGACCTCACCAACTATTACACGCCTTGTTCTTGGAGTGATCTTTGTTGGTTGACCACTCCGGGGGAGTGTAACAATGGTCTGGATTTTCCTTCATTTGTACACAATCTGTCCGACTGTGGATTGGTGGAGTCCAAACTCTTTAGAGATGGTTTTGTACCCTTTTCCAGACAACATCTTTTTCTGAGGTCATCAAAAATCTCCTTTGTTCGTGCCATGATACACTTCCATAAATGTATTGTGAAGAGCAGACTTTGACAGATCCCTGTTCTTTACATAAAACTGGGTGCCCACTCACACCTGATTGTCATCCCATTGACTGAAAACACCTAACTCTAATTTCACCTTCAAATTAACTGCTAATCCTAGAGGTTCACATACTTTTGCCACTGACTAATATGTAATATTGGATCATTTTCCTCAATAAATAAATAACCAAGTATAATATTTTTGTCTCATTTGTTTAACTGGGTTCTCTTAATCTACTTTTAGGACTTTTGTGAAAATTGGATGATGTTTTAGATCATATTTATGCAGAAATATAGAAAAATCTAAAGGGTTCACAAACTTTTAAACACAACTGTACATTATGGACACGTTATAAGCCTGACTTGCTGCGAGTGAGTAGTGCTGGAGAAGTAGGCTATTTAGTGCCTTATTCGTCCATCTTTGTGCAAATATGGCGTGATGTATTTGAAACGAGGACAACTGATTTTACAAAGAAGGGGAGAAAATTAAACCGTCTTTAAATATTATAAATAGCCCATTCTGACTTATTTAATCTCTTCTGACTAACTGTGTCTTATTTTTATGTGAGCTTAATATGTACTATCCTATATGTACTTAAACTATATGTAATTTTTAGCTCTTAGTTTCTCAGAAATGTATATACACCGATCAGGTATAACATTATGACAGTGCTCAGAATAATCAACCACCCAAATAGTACCTGATCTGAGGGGGTCCTGACCATTATAGAACAGAGTAAAGGGGCTGAACAAAGCATGTAGAGAAACAGATGGACTACAGTCTGTAATTGTAGAACTCCAAAGTGCTTCTATATGGTAAGTGAAACTGATCAAATAGACAATGAGTGTAAAAACAAGGAGGTGGTCATAATGTTATGCCTGATTGGTTTATAAGTTAAAAAATCAAGAGCTGTTTCAGAGCCGAAAGAGTCGACTCACTAAAGTGTCCCAGAATTCGCATCATTATGAACTTCTCTCTCTCATATGAACTTCTATCACACGAACATGGACACAGAAACACAAGCACACACACAGACCTGAGAGACCTACGCTGATTTTGGCTGTTATATTAAAAGAATATAAAGACTTTTAGAATAAAATAATAAAAAATATTAGATATAATGTTAAAAATGACATGTCTGGCTAATTCAAAACATTCGTGGCTTGAGTCTGGCAAAGTGACCTGGCTGTTGTGTGAAAAGTGGTCTGTAAGAGATGTTTGACATTCTGGTCACCCCACCCAAAATGTCTTTATATTTTTAATTTAAATGTCTTATTAAATTTGTTGTTCCTCCACGGCTTATTTTTGCCATGCAGGTACTGCAAACTGCACACACTGAAGAGCTTTCACACTGAAGACATGGGTGTATCTGAAATAGATGCCTACTCATTAGTATCGCTACGCCCTCATTAGTATTGTGCTATAGAGAGAGAGAGACTATTTAGTTGAGTAGCACTCAAAACACAACAGAAATCTAACACTTCCTTCATGAGCATGCGTCAGCAACGATCTCATAACAAATCGTCGAGTGGCTGAGCCGTGTCTAAAGCTCTGTAGGCTACACATAAGGACTGAATTCTGAGTTTAAGTTAGTAAAAGCGCTGTGCTGTTCATGTGTGGCTGTGTTTGTGCTACTGTCGCTATAGTGCTCTGCACAAGCTCAATGTGACCGGTGCAGAATCGGTTATATGACACTGATCCAACTACTGGTTGTTGCTGATCATGGCAGAAAAACGCCTCAGTGCATCTCTAACGCATGATTTTTGCGATGGTGTTCAAAGAGGTTAGTTCTGTTTGAGTTCGTCATGGGAACTGATGTGGCATAACTTGTAAAGTTCACTATTCTGATCCGTCTCAGACCCAAACCAAGTCCATGCGACAGAAGTAACTCGTTTTTTGGTACGAGTTCCTTGTTTTGCGCTTGCTGGTCTGTCCTGTTGGAAATTACCCCATTCTGTGTCCTTAACGTGTCATCCAAACAACAAAAAGACTGCTGTACAGACTGTATTTTGTGACACAATGAAAAGTGAGAGTCTGACTGTCTGACAGTTTATGCTAATTGGGATGAGGCACAGAAAGGTGATTAATGAAACATGAACTTACCCTTGCTGTAGGCAGCATCTGATTTGCTGCGCATCATGGCCCGTGGTCTATGCTGAGCTGTTGTAGGCTGAGTGCTAACTGAAGCAGAACTCTTCATCGGACCTTCTGACTGGAGGGAGGTTAGGTCATGCATGCTGAAACTCCGAAGACGATCTGATAGCACGCCCTGACCCTGCAACAGATGTTTTGTCTTATTGTTCATATGTTTTAATTTGTGTTTAATACTTATTAAAATGTAGTGAATTCTCTGATAACAACCTTGTGAAATATCAAACTGAATAAGGATATTCTGCTATGGATATGTCCATAAATAACAATTACATTCAGTACTGTACATACTCACAGCAAGAAATATCTGTTTTCTAGACCTTTTAATATGTGATATAGACAAATCTGATATTTTCAAAATATAACCCCCTTTACGTTTAAAATAACTAACTTACTGTGATTATTTATCAGTTACCTTAGAAGCAGCCATCACTGCAGCTGTGGCAGCCACATTCAGGCTTTTCCTTCCAAAATGCATCAGCGTGTCATAACTTTTGTCCTTTGCTTGGCACAGATATTCATCAATGTCCTGGAAAATTTAAGCATGAATGAATTTAGTTATCTATGGTGGAAAGGGTGAGGGGATCTACCTTGAGGAGGTAAAATTTGAGTAATTGTTTGTGCTTCTATAGCAAAAGATACAGTCTTTTGTCTTTAGACCCAAACAAACGTCCTGAAAAGCACACTTTTTTCTGTCTTCTCTGCTTTTCCTCTATCAGTGTGCCTTGGTAGCCCTCCTTAATAGCAATCCTGACACATATCCTGCCTTAGAAATAAAGGGCAGGAGAACATCTTTGGAAAAACCACAACATCATTTCCTTATCACCGTTTGTCAGCTAACACTGAACCTAAATATATTACAGGAAACAGGGTCAAGCAAACACTTTTCCAGCATCATCCAGCAACACACTTTTTCAATTTTAACAAAACTGTGCACTATGGCCAGCTCTCAGTTACACCACAGGAAACCTCAGCAGCAGTTATGATGTTTGACAAACATATCAGGAGTTGTTTTTTTATTTACTTCAACTATAGGTGTTAACTGTTATAGGAAAGGAAACAAGTAGATGAACAGATAATTGGGGGTGTACCTTTTCTTTAGAGGACAATGTGGGGTGGACAAACTTCCTATAAAGCACACTGGATCCCTTTGTGTAGGGTGAAAGTAACCACACCATAAAGGCTATTTTCAGCTCATAGTAGAACGGGAGCCTTTAGAATAGATAAGAGTGAGAGATGAATCACAAATCCTAGCATCATGATTTTGAGCTCTTTGCCATCACATCATATATGATCATAGAAATGAATAGCAAAATACTTACCAGCACAAAAATATGTCTGTAATCACTTCAGCTGTTGTGAACAGTGCAAATATTATCCAATACATCATCCATTTGACCTGTTAGCCATATTAAAGAAAGGTCATTTCAGTTATGAAATCTAAAATGTCAGATGGCACAGTAAAGTGCTTAGTATCTCAGTGTAGCAGCCATTACTAAGTATCAAATTGCATTATTTGTAGCTCCGTGCAGCTCAGACTCACATATTCTCTCACATCTTTGGATTTAACAGCTTTATATGAGGAGTATGCAGGATAAAGGGTCCCAAATATGAGCCTGTTTGACACAAACAAATAAACAAATCCATTTACTCCAATGTGTCATGTGTTCATGTATGCATTACAGTAATGTTTACAAATGGTATTCACTAAAATATGTATTTTATATCTATTCAGATACAGATCAAACCCCTATCTGAATACACCTTGTACCAAATAGTGGTTTGGATAGTAAATATTAAATGTTGGGAACATATTTCCATTATTTTCCATAAGAAAATCCCCACCTTCTTCCTGTATATTCAAAACCCAACATACTTTAATTGAAGCACCTTTCTTCCAGCACAAACACTACAATAGCAAATAAACCATTACCTCATAGTTACACTCTGAATAAAACAAAAGAGGAGGGTGTTGGTGAAAAGTAATTTGGAATACACATTAGTTTCTTGACTATAATTCAGTCAGTTATCAACCTACAGCAACAAAATTTGACACACATGCTTGCAGATACACACTCAGGTGAAATGCGATGCCGTTGGGGCCCCCAGCATCCCTGACAGAGCACAAAGGCCCATGGCAAGGCATTGACTATAATTCATGCTGAATTTTACCTACAGCCTAGAAAACTGGCACACTCGGTCCATGATCCACGTCACTCGGGCACGCACCACCACAACATACTCGCAGTTTCTGCAGGAACTGCCGTTTCTAGTTATTATTATTATTATTTAACATTAGCATTATGTAGTAGTATAATCATTACTGATATTATTAATACTGTTAGTATTTAAAAGTAGTATTATGTGTAGTAGTATTTTTATTATTGAATATTATTATTATTACTGTTGTTATTATGATCCATACAGCAAAATGATTTCCCGTCTAAAGGTGTTCTGAACTGTTCCGCTTCTGCTATACTTCAATCAGGAGATACCACCATGGATGTGAAGGTGGAGGAGGAAGTGGACATCCGGCTGGATGTGCTATTGATGGAAGAGGAGGAGGAGGAGAAAGACATCCGGCTGGCTGTTCCTCAGTTTGAGGAGGAGAAGGACATATGGCTGGATGTTGCTCTGTTTGAGGAGGAGGAGGACATCCGTCTTGATGATCCTCAGTTGGAAGAGGAGGAGGATATCCGGCTGGATGATCCTCAGTTCGAAGAGGAGGAGGACATCAGGCTGGATGATACTCAGTTGGAGAAGGAGGAGGAGGACATCTGGCTGGATGATTCTCAGTTGGAGGAGGAAAAGAACATCTGGCTGGATGATCCTCAGTCGGAGGAGGAGGAGGAGGAGGAGGAGGAGGAGAAGGAGGACATCTGGCTGGATGTTCCTCAGTTGGAAGATGAGAAGGAGAAAGAGGACATCCGGCTGGATGTTCCTCAGTTTGAGGAGAAAGAGGAGGACATCTGGCTCGATGATCCACAGTTGGAGGAGGAGAAGGACAAGGACATCCGGCAGATGATCCTCAGTAGGAGAAGGAGGAGGACATTCGGCTGGATGATCCTCAGTTGGAGGAGGAGGAGGACAAGGACATCCGGCTGGATGTTCTTGTGGTGGAGAATGAAATCTCCGATTCCCAGGGTAAGGATTTTATTAGAAATTACACTATGGCCTGTAAAGCAAAATAATTTCCCGTCTAAATGCATTTTTCCTAAACCATTCCACTTCCTCTTCGCTTCAATCAGGAGATAACACCGTGAAAGTGGAGGATGAGGAGGACATCCGGCTGGATGATCCTCAGTTGGAAGAGGAGGAGGACATCTGGCTGGATGATCCTCAGTTCGAGGAGGATTAGGAGGAGGAGGAGGAGGAGGAGGAGGACATTCGGCTGGATGATCCTCAGTTGGAAAAGGAGGAGGAGGAGAACATCCAGCTGGATGTTCCTCAGTTGGAAGAGGAGAAGGAGGACATCTGGCTGGATGTTTCTCAGTCTGAGGAGGAGGAGGAGGAGGAGGAGAAGCAGGAGAACATCTGGCTGGATGTTCCTCAGTTGGAACAGGATAAGGAAGAGGAGGACATCCGGCTGAATGTTCCTCAATTTGAGGAGAAGGAGAACATCCAGCTGGATGTTCCTCGGTCGGAGGAGGGAGAGGAGGATATCCGGCTGGATGTTCCTCAGTCGGAGGAGGAGGAGGAGGAGGAGGAGGAAGACATCTGGCTGGATGTTCCTCAGTTGGAAGATGAGAAGAAGAAGGAGGACATCCGGCTGGATGTTGCTCAGTTTGAGGAGAAAGAGGAGGACATCTGGCTCGATGATCCACAGTTGGAGGAGGAGAAGGACAAGAACATCCGGCAGATGATCCTCAGTAGGAGAAGGAGGAGGACATTCGGCTGGATGATCCACAGTTGGAGGAGGAGGAGGACAAGGACATCCGGCTGGATGTTCTTGTGGTGGAGAATGAAATCTCCGATTCCCAGGGTAAGGATTTTATTAGAAATTACACTATGGCCTGTAAAGCAAAATAATTTCCCGTCTAAAGGCGTTTTTCCTCAACCTTTCCGCTTCCTCTTTGCTTCAATCAGGAGATAACACCGTGAAGGTGAAGGAGGAGGAGGATGAGGAGGAGGAGGAGGAGGAGGACATCTGGCTGTATGATCCTCAGTTGAAGGAGGAGGCCATTCAGCTGGATGATCCTCAGTTGGAGGAGGGAGAGAAGGACATCCGGCTGGATGTTCCTCAATTGGAAGAGGAGAAAGAGGAGGAGGACATCCGGCTGGATGTTCCTCAGTCGGAGGAGGAGGAGGACATCCAGCTGGATGTTCCTCAGTTGGAGGAGGAGGACATCCGGCTGGATGTTCCTCAGTTAGAAGAGGAGAAGGAGGAGAAGGACATCCGGCTGGATGTTCCTCAGTTTGAGGAGGAGGAGGACATTCGGCTGGATGATCCTCAGTTGGAGGAGGAGGAGGAGGACAAGGACATCGGGCTGGATGTTCTTGTGGTGGAGAATGAAATCTCAAATTCCCAGGATAAGGCTTTTATTAGAGATTACACTATGGCCTGTAAAGCAAAATAATTTCCCGTCTAAATGCGTTTTTCCTCAACCATTCCGCTTCCTTTTTGCTTCAATCAGGAGATAACATCATGAGGGTGGAGGAGGAGAAGGACATCCGGCTAGATGATCCTCAGTTGGAGGAGGAGAAGGACATTCGGCTGAATGATCCTTAATTGGAGGAGGGAGAGGAGGACATCCAGCTGGACGTTCCTCATTTGGAAAAAGAGGAGGAGGACATCCGGCTAGATGTTTGTCAGTTGGAGGAGGAACAGGAGAAGAAGAAGGAGGATGAGGAGGAGGAAGAGGAGGAGGAGGAGGACATCTGGTTGGATGTTCCTCAGTTGGAGGAGGAGGAGGAGGAGGAGGAGGAGGAGGACATCCGGCTGGATGTTCCTCAGTTTGAGGAGGAGGAGGACATCCGGCTTGATGTTCCTCAGTTGGAGGAGGAGGAGGACATCCGGCTGGATGAAATCCTCAGTTGGAGGAGGAGGAGGAGGAGGAGGAGGAGGAGGACATCCGGCTGGATGTTCTTGTGGTGGAGAAGGAAATCTCCAATTCCCAGGGTAAGGATTTTATTAGAAATTACACTATGGCCTGTAAAGCAATTTCCCGTTTAAAGGCATTTTTCCTGAACCATTCCGCTTCCTCTTTGCTTCAATCAGGAGACAACACCGTGGAGGTAGAGGAGGAGGAGGACATCCGGTTGGATGGTCCTCAGTTGGAGAAGGAGGCAGACATCCCTCTGGATGATCTTCAGTTGGAGGAGGACAATGACATCTGGCTGGGTGATCCTGAGTTGGAGGACAAAGCTCAAGCCCTGCAGGACATCCAGGCAGAGAAGGAAATCTCTACTTACCAGGGTAAGGATTTAATGAGAAATGAAACCGTGACCTGCAAAGTCAATAATTTCCCTAAAGGTGTTTTCCTGAATCGTTCTGCTACTCTTTGCTTCAATCAGGAGAAAGCACCAGCGAAGTTGGAGATGAAGTGGACGCTGAAGCTCCCAGGATCGTTAGAGAGCCCATGGACTTCCAGCCGGATGATCCAGGATTGGAGGTGTACGTAAAAGTGACAGCTGATATTTTTGAAGCCAAAGGAGACGATCTGGCAGAAGCAAACGCTAGAGCTCAGGAAATTGGAGCTCAGCCGGAAGCCTTCGGAGATTCGCCAGGTCCGATTGACGCTTCATTAATGACTGTCCTCATAGCCCAAGGCATGAACATTAAGGAGCTGAATGACACGCCCCTTATGCCCGAACAGATTCCCAACCTGAAGAAAAAACAGGTCAGGAGAGAGACCACAGGGCATGGGCGCAAGATACACTACAAAAAGGACAACGGCAAGAACCCTGCTCATCTGTCCGATATCGTAATCTCTCTTTTGGTCCAGACGCTGGCTGGACCCCGGACAGAAGGACAGGAGCGAGGCAGTGCACCTGGGTACAGAGTGCACGCCTCAACCGACTGGGGGAATGGTGGCGGGGCTCCGGGGTCCAGCAGTTAAAGGAATGAGGGAAATATCTAAACAAAAACAATAAACCCTGCCCAAAACTGCATTGTGTATTTATTTGTTAACTGACTACATGGTCCCAATGGTCACAATACCGGCCCAATAGACTAGTCAGGTAGGAGAATCCCAGCATCGACCCAGCTCCCTTGACCCACGGGATTCCTGAAAGTGGGAAGCCACTGTTTGAAGGAGACCCAGATGGACAGAGAGGAACTGGATAGGAACCTGACATCGGTACATGGACAAGACTCGGAAGCAGGGACTCGGCACGAGTATGAACCGGCGCTCTACCCGCCGTGCCGCTCTGGTTCATTTCGGTCTGCCCAAGTTGTTGCCTGTAATGAGAGCAAGAAGCCGCTTCATTTCTGTCTGTAAATTTATCAAACATGCAAAAAGGTGGCAAACAAAAAAAATTCAGTGAAAGCAGAATCAAGGACGAGCGTTACTTTTTACCCAGCTTTTGTTCTTCATCTTCATTTTGCTTCGTTTTGTTGGCGCATACACTTACACACTTACAAACACAGAGCCGTATTTCCACCTTAAATTAAAAAGCGACTTTCATATTCACCATTCCAGTGGTGTGTCTGCGCCACTTATGACACTAACCCAGTGTTTTAACCTTAACCTTTTTTAAAAATTCTTATTAGTTCTTCCAATTACTAGTGTGTCACGCAAGTTCCTCACTAATATGTAATATGTAATATTGGATTATTTTCCTCAATAAATAAATGGCCAAATATAATATTTTTGTCTCGTTTGTTTAACTGGGTTCTCTTTATCTACTTTTAGGACTTGTGTGAAAATCTGATGATGTTTTAGGTCATATTTATGCAGACATATAGAACATTCTAAAGGGTTCACAAATTTCAAGCACCACTGTAGCTTACCTCCAACGGGTATCTTAATTTAAACGAAATGGTTGTGTTTAAAAATAATAACAAAACATAGCTACATTAATTAGACTTTCTCAGAAACGTGTAGACAGGCGTGAGGATCGGTGGGTAGGGCATTGGGCACATTAATCACCCTAAGGCCAGGCCTGCAACTGTTGTGTTACACTATTTCAAAAGCCTACGTGCAATTTAAACAAGACGGTGGTCATGAAATTAAATGAAACTGGAAACCCTAACTAATATGTAAATACATGGTATTACTCCGTGACTCAGTAAAGTGTTAGTGTCTGCCAACCATTGAATGTTTATATGCAGAACCAGGGCTCGGTACTGAGCAGGCTAAAAGGTATGTCTGACCCTGTTTATTTGCCAAATTGACATTCTGCATGCTTGATAAGAATAGCTTAGACAACCGAATAACTCATGGACGTCGAAAATCGACCTAAGATAATGACAATTTATGGAGAATTATGTGACTCGCTTTAACACTGAATAAACACTGAGGTCAGTAAATTCCAAAAACTCGGGGCAATCTGGACACCTGTGTTCAGGGTCCGATCTGTTCACAAATGCTGTCCAATCTCACAGCTCAGCGACAGCTGCGTATCTGACCTGATCAAGTGTCCGACCTACATACTGCCCCAAACACACCAATCTGGATTGCGAACTGAGGGGTAGCCTACTGTCAAAACACCTTTAGACATTATTCCGCCATAGTGTTGTGTGACGAACTGAATGCCACAAGTTGAGCACTATATTTAGATTTTATAGTTGGCACGATTGTGGCTCTATAATGTCCGGCGCATGCAATGTAATCTGATATTGTACTCTAAATTGAATTGACTCGCCATTTTAAGGTGTATCCTACACAAGTTTTAAAATCCACTCATTACTGAGCATGACTGGAAATCAAGCAAGCGAATCTTGTCGATGTCTGTCTACTCTTTTCTGTTCCAAATATCACACTGAGCCGAGAGTTAATCGACCATCCCATCAGGAGGCACTAGTGACAGGCCCAATGTCAAGTCAAAAGACGAGAAATATTACAGTACTATATCATTCCTGCTAGACCTAACTTGTGGAAGTGTGCTCTGTTAAAACAACTCAAAACACAATAATATTGGAATAAAGCGAGCACCCGAGGGGTGCATATAATAGATCAGGTCCATCACACCGCCTTTGTTTGGCCCTTTCTCAGATTACTGTATCATCGCCTACTGTACAAACCACTGTCTTTAAGGTAATGGTTTAGAACAAAGTGTGCTCTAATGCAAACACTGGGATGAACTCATCAAAACACAGCACCGTGATAATCATATGATGTCCTGCCCTGCTTAAAATTGTTGATGTAGCCTAAAATAAACACGTCATGGTTCTTTAAATCAGACACTTAATCACACAACGGGGAAGAAGACAACAACAGCGTAAAGCAACGATTTAAAGGTGTCCTTAAAGGTATAAAAATGAACATTTGGCAAGTATAGGGAAAAACACTTACACCACAAGTCTGGAAATAATCCACGATACCATGGCGCGGTGAGAGCAGCTGAGCTCGCGGGCAGCAGGGGAGTAGTTTCCTTCGCCACTGCTGGTGGTGAATGTTTGACAGCGGCTTCTTCAGCGCATGCGCAAGCCTCAAAGCCCGTCAGACACAAATGCCACATCCAAAACTGCATAAAATGGCACCAAATACAGCGTTACAACAATACGACATACACAAATATGTAAAAACGAATACCCTTTCACAGACGCAAAGACTCAAAAACGAGTGTATGTCATGGTGGCACACCACCTAACTACCACAGGCAGTGTAGCTACTATTTTTAACCGTATTCAATAGTGTACACATACTGTGAACGTACATGGGAAGCCAAAAGGGCTAATCATTACATTGGGGTGGGCAATTGTGATACTTGAAAGAAATTTCGCTGATACAGAGTATTGTTACGTTAAGTTCTGCATGAATGCTCTGTCCAAGGGTTTCCAAGAAGAATATTACCCAGAATGGGTTCATATATACCCGACCAGCCATGCGATGGAATTGGGGCTAGATGACCTTCTTCCATAGCTCCAAAGTCCAGTTCTGATTCTCATGTGCCCATCGTAGATGCTAGGCAGCCCCATACTCAGAAGGGGCCACAGCATTGTGTGTTGTTACACATTTCTCGCTTTAAACATTTCTATGACCTGTACCACAGTATCTCTTCTGTCTATTCAGACTATGATGGGATTTGTTGCTCTCGTGCATCAAGGAGCCTTGGGTGAGAACATCCTGTTGCTGGTTCATGGTTTGTTCCATCTCGGACCACTGTTGGTAGGTATTGACCACTGATAACCAGGATTACTCCACCAGCTTTGTTGTTTAGGAAATGCTGTGACCCAAATATTCTGGTTGTAACAATTTGTCTTTTTGTTCAAGTCACTCAGGTCTTTACATTTGAATATTTCTCCCACATCCAACATATTGATTAATATATCCTAGAGCTTAATGTGCTGTTGTAACAAGATAATCCACTTAATTCTTTCAATGTATATGTGGTTTTAATGTTTTGACTTATCGGTGTATTATTATATATTATAATTACACGTCTGCATTTTCAGGCTTATGGCTTATTCATAATCTTTTGCTTACTTAGATCCATTACTTCTGCTTTCCCTCCAACTTCAACTATGTGGTTCTTCTTATAACATGAGGCTTAAAAAAATCTAATAAAAAAATCAATAAAAAATCAGACTTTGAACCCAAAAGAGTAATTTGTAAATACTTTTGACTGGTAAATTCCTGTTACAGTCACTGTCACGATTTATGGCAGCCTTGGGTAACATTGCGTTTAAATTATTTCACACTGAAATTATGAGAGAAGTTAAATAATTAGTAAATGTATTCTTTCATTTTATCATTGCTTTTATCCTGGCCAGGTTTAGAGCCATCAATCAACAGAGAACACAGGACATAAGTGTAAGTGTGCGCTGAACAGGACACCTGCTTAAAGCAGAAAATATATTTTTTTCTAAGGAAATTAAAACTTTTTAAAATTATACTTTTAAAAATTAATTACACTTTCCCCATATTTCTGTACTTTGTCAACAACACAACACTGAGTATCAACCTATATCCTCCTTAACACTAGCCAACTTAACAGGGGAATTAGATTAATTTCATTATAACCTTGTGAAAATAGTGTTTGTTGTGAGACAGCACTATTGTTTCACTTGAAAGCAGATCACGTCTAAGGCATGGAGCATATAATTGAAAATTTGAATACTATATTCTTTGATCGTGGTATTTTCTGATTGAGGTTAAGACATAGATATGTCCCTAGGTCATAGTTAATATTTTATTCACTACAAAACTGACTAAGCAACTTACTATAATTAATTAATATGATACTCAGTACTTAATAAATACATGGGTATTTCAACCATTGTAAAAAATGAAAGTTATATGGTATAGAATCAACTTTAAAGTTGAATCATGTACTTGTTAATATAAATGAGTTATTTGGATGTTAATATACTGTATTAGGTATATAAGGTATGTATTACTTTATTATAGCCCAACTGGTGAAACATTATTGACAAAATTCATAAAGGTTTAGGTCACACGACGAATCCAATTCATGTACGACTCAATTCTTTGTTCACCATTAAAAATATGGCACTTTAATTACTTACTGATGCCTATAGAGCAACAAAGCAGATATCATATTCCACCCTCTCAGATGCTGCACACCCTTTGGCAACTAATGGGAAGGGTGGAGATTTATCAAAAACCTTAGTCAGTGGAAGCCAACACCCTGCTTTTACATATACAGTCGCAATGTGTGAAAAGAGCCAATCTTGCAGTAAACCACAACATTCGCAGTGAATGGAAAGAAATGCAATGAGCAAATCAATTAATATATTATTTATACATAATCATTTATGTGCTTCACTTTCTCTTACATACACACAAGAACCCATACACTATTTCTGTTTTATATGCCAAGCCCAAATAACCAGAGTGCAAATGCAGACTGCAGTTACATCTCAGACTGTGTGAAGCATGAGACTATTCAGTCCTGAGACTCAACTAACAGCAATAATAACACAAGTTAATTTGGAGAGACACACAAGGTAAATAATAGGCCTCAACAAGAAAGCATTATTTGACCATACAAGGCTAACAATATTGACCTATATACAGGTTCCTAATCCATTAGTCGCTGTTCTAATATAAATGTAGCACAAACTCCTCGTGACTATTTGGTATTCCTTGTAAAGCAAAGTACAACTCAAATCACATCTTAAAAGTTTCTTCCCCATGTTTACAAAACACATTACTGCACAGGAGTGTACATTCATTGTTAAATTATTTTATAATGAATTCAAGAAACAGAAGAACATACTTCTTGTTAATGAGATTATGGATTTGTATAAAACCCTGGTTTAAAAGCCATTATATACTTAAACACAATGGAAAAGGCATAAGGAATTCCCATTTCAAGCCAAAAATCTAGCAAGTTATTGCTTCTGTAGTTTTTATTGGGATCTGAAAGGGGGCACTAGAGACAAAAAGAGCCTCACTGGTTTGATTTTTGAAGTAACCAAAATATGGATATACAACATATAACCATTCATTCATAGTGTTTTAATTCAATATTTTGCACTAAAAAAATACAGAAACACTATAAAGATAATTTGAGACCAAATGCTGGAACAGAAATACAACATCTGAAACAAATACAGCCTCTTGTTAATTTAATGAACCAGAGTATAACCGAAACAAAATCCCACTGAAATGAAACTGACGTAGCCATTTCATGTAGAAGACATTTGAAGTTGCTTTGTATCAAGCCCCAGTTTAGAATCAAAACTGTCTTAATGTTTATTACATGCTGTATTTTGGACATGAAAAATGTAAAGCAACACAAAAGAAAAAGGCTACAAATGAACTCATTTTTGAGCCTTGAAACATTGTCTTTGGGGTGTATATCACTATTAAAGGGACTACACGTCCAAACTGAATTGAAGATAGTTTAGGACAAAACGCTAGTTTTGGAGTGCTGTTAAATGTAGGATATCACCAATAGCAATAGTAATAAATGCAAAAGTCTGACCACTTGCATATAAATGTGGACGTCTTTTAAAGTTTTTCCATTTTGAACTATTACAAATGTTAGTTGTGGTGTAACCGCCTCTGTGAACGCAAGACAGCTACCATGACAGTCACAGAAATACAGGTCTTCCATCAATCTTGCAACTATCCAGATGATGGAACCATTTATATACAGAGGGGCTTTTATATAATGTTAAGATAAACACACACAGTATCTACATTATACAAAATTTGTTTACCATTGGCCTTGGTGAATTTCTCTTATTCAGCAAAGCCATATTCCACTGGTGAAGGGTTATAAAAAGAAGCATTCGCTTGGACACCAAATAAGGCCTGAGAAAGCACAGTGAGAATAAAGATGGAAGGAGACCAACACTAAGCTGACTGCACTGTAACAGATCCTTTGTCTTATACGCAGATACACGCATATATAGTGGGGTCTAAGAATAACACTCCCATTTCAACAGAAATCACGAACCCGTTAATTAGACAGATTGAAATAACCAAGCAAAAATAATTTACTGCTCTAAAACACAATCAATGTAACCCACATTATGTAAAGTTTTTTTTAGCCATGCTAACAATTTTCTTGATCTTTCATACGTGTTGGCACCAATCCATCCTATGTAGGGACACAAAGTAGAAACAGGATCGAGCATTTCAGTGTGAGATTTTGTTTATACCTATACAGCCTTAGTAAGAGTAGCCACAATGTTTAGCTCCTCAGTGCTGCTAGTCTGGACTGCATTTCCTCAATGTCTTCCTCTTCATCCTCTGAAGCAGCTGTAGCTCCCTGTGGCTCTGGCTCAGGAAGAGCATCTGTGACTTTGCTTGGAGCTTTTCCAAGAGCACCTAATATTAACCAAAACAAAAAACAGTCTGCATTAGATAGTGACGGCAGAGATTTATACTGCCAGCATACTTAGACGTAGGCCCTGTTGATTTAAAAAGCAGGCCATCCAGTTTCCAGGAATTCTGGTTGCTTACCAGCTGTAATCTCAAAGAGGATCCTGTCAACCTCAGCCTCAGCTGCCTCCTCCATTTCTTCCTCATCCTCCATGCCCTCGAATGTGTCTTCCAGCATCTCTTCTATAATGCCAGCCTATACAACATAGGAGATCGACATCAGAGATTATGAATTCACTTAAAAGCTCTAAATGTTTGAAATATGTACATATTCATTGGTGGAATGATTAAAGTTAGATGAGTTTTTATGGTCTTAGAGCTGTATATCAACCACACACTACAGATAGACCGATTAACTGGGCCGATTAATGCCATTTTGAGATAATTGGCATGGACCAATATCTCCGCACACGAGGCTGATATTCGACAACAGTGGAGAGAATGCAGAGAAACTTTGTATCCTGCATTACAACTTGCAGCTCATAAACTGAGACTACTGAGTGACTGGGAGAACATTCAGTGAGGGTGGGGCCGTTATTGAGAAGATGAAATCTTTGTTTCCAGCATTAAAACGTACTCTTCGATGGATTGGCACCCTTTCTAGGATTGGTCCTGCCTTGTACCCTATGCTGCCGAATAGGCACCAGCATTCCCGTGACCCTGACTAGGATCAATGAATGAATGAATGACAACTTACTGCTCTTAACTGGGACTGAGATTAAAAACAAAAATATGCTGCTCCATGTGCACTACTCCAACATCGATTGTTTTCGCAGGTATTTACACATTTTTCGTTTTTTCCCAGAAACAAGAAGATGCTGTTATCTGCTGATAATGTTGTTGTCAAGTGTAATAAAACTTAAGTTTTTATTTGTTTTTTATTTATAAAAAGACAGAGTGCAAACAGACTGTATTTATAAGTTAAATATGTTCACCGAAGTTCAGCATTTTATTATTATTAGTTTTACAAGTTGGAAAAAAATGTGATATTGGCACTATATCGGTCATCAGTCACCATGCTCTTCAAATATCGGCATCGGCCATGAAAAAAACCATAATGGTCAATCACTACCACACTCTCACTGAGCATTTGGCAACTGCCAGGATGGTCATACTATAGACAGAGATACCATCAGTCTGGAAGAATGCGTGAATATTTAACTTACTCCAGAATGATTGCACCCTCTGCATGTGACCAAAGATTTAAGCTTTTTAATCACAGCAAGTGTACCTTATGCTGAGAATGTATGCCTCTTACTTTGGGGTGCAGGATTTGCCTGTACAGCATTTTGAATGGAGCAGTAATTAAAAAATATATTAGAATAATAACAAAAATAAAAAGTAAGTAAGATAGGTTGAATAGATTATACAGTGGTGCTTGAATGTTTGTGAAACCTTTAGAATTGTCTATATTTCTGCATAAATATGACCAAAAACATCATCATATTTTCACACAAGTCCTAAAAGTAGCTAAAGAGAACCCAGTTTAAAAAAACGAAACAAAAATATTATATTTGGTCATTTATTTATTGAGAAAAATGATCCAATATTACATATTAGTGAGTGGCAAAAGTATGTGAACCTCTGGGATTAGCAGTTAACTTGAAGCAATAACTGCAACTAAACGTTTCCTGTAACTGTTGATCAGTCCTGCTCACCGGCTTGGAGGAATTTTAGCCCATTCCTCCGTACAGAACAGCTTCAGCTCTGGGATGTTGGTGGGTTTCTTCACATTAGCTGCTCGCTTCAGGTCCTTCCACAACATTTCGATTGGATTAAGGTCAGGACTTTGACTTGCCTGTTCCAAAACATGAACTTTATTCTTCTTTAACCATTCTTTGGTAGAACGACTTGTGTGCTTAGGGTCATTGTCTTGCTGCATGACCCACCTTCTCTTGAGATTCAGTTCATGGATAGATGTCCTGACATTTTCCTTTAGAATTCTCTGATATAATTCTGACTTCATTGTTCCATCAATGATGGTAAGCCCGTCCTGTCCAGATGCAGTCAAAACAGTCCCAAACCATGATACTACCACCACCATGTTTCACAGATGGGATAAGGTTCTTATGCTGGAATGCTGTGTTTTCCTTTCTCTTCTCCAAACGTAACACTTTTCTTTTAAACCAAAAAGTTCTATTTTGGTCTCATCCATCCACAAACATTCTTCCAATAGCCTTCTGGCTTGTCCACGTGATCTTTAGCAAACTGCAGATGAGCAAGCAATCTTTCTTTTTGGAGAGCAGTGGTGCTTTCTCCTTGCAACCCTGCCATGGACACCATAGTTTTGTTCAGTGTTCTTCTGATGGTGGACTCATGAACATTAACATTAGCCAATGTGAGAGAGGCCTTCAGTTGCTTAGAAGTTACCCTGGGGTCCTTTGTGACCTCGTCAACTATTACACTCCTTGCTTTTGGAGTGATCTTTGTTGGTCGACCACTTCTGGGGAGGGTATCAATGGTCTTGAATTTTCTCCATTTGTACACAATCTGTCTGACTGTGGATTGGTGGAGTCCAAACTCTTTAGAGATGGTTTTGTAACCTTTCCCTGCCCGATGAGCATCAACAACTCTTTTTCTGAGGTCCTGAGAAATCTCCTTTGTTCATGCCATGATGCACTTTCACAAATGTGTTGTGAAGAGCAGACTTTGATTGATCCCTGTTCTTTAAATAAAACAGGGTGCCCACTCACACCTGATTGTCATCCCATTAACTGAAAACATGACTCTGAGGACTCTAATTTCACCTTTTACTGCTACAAGCAAAGATTACCGTTAACTGCAAATCCTAGAGGTTCACATACTTTTGCCACTCACTAATATGTAATATTGGATCATTTTCCTCAATAAATCAATGACTAAGTATAATATTTTTGTCGCATTTGTTTAACTGGGTTCTCTTAATATACTTTTAGCACTTGTTTGAAAATCTGATGATGTTTTAGGTCATATTTATGCAGAAATACAGAAAATTCTAAAGCGTTCAAAAACCTTCAAGCACCAGTGTACACACATTTACCAAGCAATCTCCCACTTAAAAAAACAAAGTATAATTTCCATCCTGAATCCTCAACCATATGAATACAAGGTGCCACATTTGTTATTCGATGTTTTCAGCAATTGTTCAACACCGACATTCTGATGACTACGTCCATTATTATACATTGTTTAGTGTATGTCCAGCTTTACTGAAGAGTTTCATACCTTCATCATTTCCTTAGAGAGTTCCCTCATGGTGGCCTGGATCTCTGGGATTTTAACCAAGTTCTGCATGGCCTTCATGACCTCTGTGCTCTTCTGCAATGCACCAGCCATTCTTAATACAGCTGTCAGGACACAATATAATCATTTTACCATCATAATGACTCAGCATGGTTGGCCTAAAAATCCAATCATACATTAGTCACGTCATGATAATTGGTACTAAGATGTCGGTCCTCATAACCTGTAACATACTCACCCAACTGATTCTTCATACTGAGAAGCACCGAATTCATTTGGGCTTTGGAGGCATACAGTTTGTTGACAGCTTTCTTTGAATGAATCATCTCTTTAGCAAGGATGATGCACACATCCTTGTCTCCTTTCTTTGCTGCATCTTTGATTGATCGCTTCACCTTTTCCTGCTCCCTCTGAATATCTTTAAAGTGAAAAAAAGACATATGTGAGTGTACTGTCCAAGAACAGGCAGACATGCACTGTAAGAATGTTTAAGAACAAAACAAGACAAGTTCAGATTTTACAGCAGGCAAACAAAAAGTTCAACATAGCCATTTAAATTATAACTATGTTTCTAAGATATGCATGATATGAGGTGGGCGTAGATACAAAGACTTACCTCGGATTTGTCTGTCAATTACTCGTATTTCCTTTCGTATTTTTAATGACCATTCATTGACCTATTGAGAAAAACATACAAAGGTTTGAGAAAGTGGGTCAACTTTTTCACTTGAACCTTTGCTAGCATGTGCTAACATGACCTTACCACAAGACATTATAAAGGATAAATGTTTTAAGTCAGTTAGGTAGGTAAATATATTTCAGCGGATATACAGTGTACACTTCTTATCAGCACTGTCATCTTCTTTCCTCCACAGTCACCTGACCCAGACACCATCAAGAGTTCATCATCAACATCACAAGATATTAATTTTTATTTAATATTGTGAAATCGTGAAGGGATAACATGGATCATCACATTTCGCACAGCTCTGTGGAGTCCATAGCAGCATGACTGCACAACGTCATTACAGCACATGACAGAACATACTAAATACTAATACTTTCTGAAATTTGTGGGGGGGGGGGGGGGGGGGACACGACGACTTGTAATGAAAAACATTGTACTGCATTAAATTCCAAGAAATTACAAAATAGTAGCATTTTCACCGGTGGCCTCAGACTTTCGGACGCTGTGTATATGTATGTATGTATGTATGTATGTATAAACGTACATACAACAACTGTCAAAGTTCATAACACATTAATACAATATTTTAATGCTGATACAGTTTAAATGCTGTTTGTATGGTATACACACACCGATCACTTTAGTAGTATACCTCCTTGTTTCTACACTCATTGTCCATTTTATCAGTTCCACTTAACACTTTGTAGTTTTACAGTTACAGACTGTAGTCCATCTGTTTCTCTACATACTTTTTACATCCGCTTTCCTCTGTTCTCTAATGGTCAGGACCCCTACAGGACCAGCACAGATCAGGTACCCTTTGAGTGGTGGATCATTCTCAGCACTGCAGAGACAATGATGTGGTAGTTGTGGTGTGTTAGTGTGTGTCGTACTGAAATAATTGGATCAGACACAACAGTGCTGCTGGAGTTTTTATACACTGGTGTCACTCACTGTGCACTATATTAGACACATCTACCATAAAACTCCACTTTGTAGACGTAAAAAAGCCAGAGACAGCAGCTCATCTGTTGTTGCAGTTTGTCTTAGTAATCCTGTAATCCTACATCGGTGCTCACAGGATGCTGGTGGCTGGACAATTTGGGTTGGTTGAAAATTTCAGTCTTGCAGTGACACTGAAGTGCTTAAAAACTCCAACAGCACTGTTGTGTCTGATCTGCTCACATCAGCACAACAGACATTAACACACCACCACCATGTCATGGTCACTACAGTGCTGAGAATGATCCACCATTCACGTAGTAAATGATCTGTGGTGGTCTTGACCATTAGAGAACAAAGTATGTAGAGAAACAGATGGACTACAGTCTGTAATTGTAGAACTACCAGTGTAGAAACAAGCTGCACGTTGTCATGTGTATATGTGTGTGTATATGTATGTGTATATGTGTGTGTATATGTGTACACACACACACACACACACACACACACACACACACACACACACACACATTATATATATATATATATATATATATATATGAGCGGGAGGGGGACCAGCAACAAACAGTCTACTAATGTAGTACTACAGTAACAGACAGCCTAGTCTGTGTGAAATGCTTGGCATAGCGTTTAATAACATAATAACATATAACCTATTGCTACGTAATGTAAAATGTGTAGTTTATTTTTTGCACACACCTACCTAAGCCCAGCTAGTTCCGTTAGCTGGCACGCGAACTGGCTAGCTAGCTAACAGCACTTTTACTACGCCCTGCTGGCTTTGTACAAACCCGGTGATCGATGCAGAAAATAAATCAGTTGTTTACCTACCAAATCTTTAGGAGGTCTGTCGGGAGTTTTGCCAAAAAGACCCATTCTGAAAGCTTAGATCTAGCTAGCAGCACAGCTATGAAAACTACCAAAACAATACATCACATCTTCCTCATTCCAAACAACAAACGTCACCAGTCTGACATCACACCCGGTTCCGGAGATGCGAGTTTTTAGAATAAAGGTTTTTGTCAAACGCAAAGTTTGTGCTCCTGACATCAATGCAGCACTCCACTGCAGGGTTTAGCATTACACCTGATTCAGCTAATAACAAACTTTAATGATGTGCATGTGGATAAACAGACCAAAAACGGCCACACATATTTTTTGGCAATGCTTTAATACAGTTTATGTTGGACCTTTTCCATTTTGTGAAAGCAATGCCTCCTGCGACAAAGTCCAGTGATTGCCTCTTCCACCATGGGACCTCATTCATTTAACTACTATGTATGTATGTATGTATGTATGTATGTATGTATTTATGTATGATAGATAGATAGATAGATAGATTGATAGGTAGATAGATAGATAGGAAGTTAGGTAGACCAAACGAACTAACAAACTTTATTACTCCTGTGAACTCCAGCTATTTCACTACTTTACTTGTTATTAGTCACAGAAAAAATAATGTAAAAGTTTAGGTTACTTACTTATTGGAGAAAAGGGGTGGTGCAGCAAAAAATCCATTCAGAACTCCATCCACTGTGGTGTTCACAAGTTTGTGAACCCTTTAGAATTTGGCTATATTTCGCTGAAACAGCATATGTTAACACAAGTCCTAAAAGTAGATAACAATAATTCTATTAAACAAATTAGACAAAACCATAACGCTTGGTCATTTATTTGTTCAGGAAATCCCAATACTACATATCTGTATGTATGGCAAAAAGTATGCAAACCTTTTCTTTCAGTGTCTGGTGTGACCCCCTTGTGCAGCAATAACTGTAACTAAATGTTTCTGGGCAAATGTCCTGATATTGTCTATTAGAATTTGCTGGTATGATTCAGAATGAAGTGTTCTATCAGTGATGGCAAATTGTCATGGGCAACTATCACCAACTATGTTACTGTGGTCCTCGGATATCTCCTTTTATTCATGCCATGACACAATTCTAAAAAAATAGGGGTTGTAAAAGTAAGACTTTGAGAGAACCTGTCATCCTGTTCATTGAAAACACCTCACTTTAATTTCATCTTCAAATTAACTGCTAATCCTAGAGGTTCACATACTCTTTCCACTCACATATGTTATATTGAACTGTTTTCCATAATAAAAAAATGACTAAGTATACTTTTTGTCTCATTTATTTAATTATGTTCTCTAAAATCTGCTTGTGAAAATCTGATGATGTTTTAAGTAATATCTATGGTGAAATATACAGTAGAAAATTCTAAAGG
This sequence comes from Ancistrus triradiatus, assembly GCA_025084515.1. Lineage (NCBI taxonomy): Eukaryota > Metazoa > Chordata > Actinopteri > Siluriformes > Loricariidae > Ancistrus > Ancistrus triradiatus. The sequence goes on along the minus strand of JAJAGP010000274.1, from coordinate 452,438 downwards.
GTTTACAAACTTTCAAAATTTCATTTATAAGATGTTGTTTTCAATTTGTCAGTCATTGTATGAGGTTAATGGTTTGGACAGTGTGTTAATTTATTAAATTGTCCAATACATTTTAGGAGAAATTCATATAGCAAGAGTATGCATATTTCTAAGACATTACAGTCACAAGTCAAATAACTACTTTAAAGCAAGTAAGTTAAGCCAACTTTGTGCCACCATCATCTAACAACTATCAATTATCTCACTGGCAGGTTTGAGTCCACATGACCCTGACCAGGAAAAAATGGGGTTAAAATGTGAATTATAACTTGATGTTCCCAATCAGGAATAAAAAGTCATGAAAATCCAGGAGTTCCATCTTCTATAGCATAACAAACATTTTTCTTGCACAGCGGTTGAAGGACTTTACCAGGTTATGTAATTTCACAGATTTTTGTCATTTATTGTGTAGTTTAATTTTATTCTTATTTAATTCTGCAAAATATGTGAACACCACTTCTTTGCATGATCATTTAACTTTATTGAGCAGGAATTTTACTTTTCCTTTAAAGATCATATCTGAGCTAATACACATGGTTTGATTACAGTGTATTTGCTAGTGAAGATGAAAATGCATAGCTCATTGACTGAACACTGGGTTAAAAGTACAGTAATGTATTTGCCAATATTTAGTACCAACATCTTTGCATATATCAATTTTAAAGTATGACACTACTTTTTAATGACTGTTTAAAATATGATCATACATAGAGTATTGAGATATCAAGCAAACAGCTAATACTACACACAGGTTCTTGCCAATTTCAGGGGTGGAATAATGAAACGCTTGAATGGCTTAGCAGTTGAAATCTGGGCTCAAGTCCCAGCATTGACTTTCTGTCAGGTTGGGTGTAACATGCAGACACATTTGCAACAGCGGCCACTACCTAACAATGCAATGATCTGCTGTCCAACGTCTGCTTATGCCCAAACCTTGTGTTCTCCATGAATACACACTGGAGGTACCACAACCCTGACCAGGAAAATTAGGTATAGAACATTAACAACAACAAAAAAGTAATAATAATAATAATAATAATAATAATAATAATAAATCAAATCAACACTCATTACTGTACATAACTTGTATTCTAAATAATTTAAAAACTCCCTATACAGACTTTGCTCTCAGCAACCAAGTAGAAGCTCCAAGTAGGAGCACCCAGGCTATTAATTTAGGGGACAACACCTATCCTGGCATGCAGCCGTAGGGCATGCCCTGGATGGCATGCCAGTCCATCACAGGTCTGGCAAAGAATACTGTTCTAGTGCAGGGGGAAGGCAGGGGGAAGATGACCAGCGTAGTCCTCCCTGATATGCAGCCAATCTTGTCTGCCTTCTCTCTCTTTCCTAGTGTCTACCCCATGTCAATACAGAGTCCATGTTGACACGACCATAGTAAATTCCAACTGGTGTTTTGCTGCACCTGATGTTGGTCCAGTTAACCTAATGCATGTTTTAGGAATGTGGGAGGAAACCTGAGTACCAGGAGTAAACCACAGGCTGGACATGCAAACTCCACAGAGGCGGAGTCCGAGGTCAGGAGATCTGGAAATGTGCCTAACATCTTATACAATCTAAACTTTATGGATATATTTACTTATTTTTTATAAGATGTTATTTGCAAAGTATTAGTCCATGCTGAAACCAATGCACAATGCCATCTAACCAAGTGCTAAAGGTTCATCTGATTGGTCACTGAGTTTCATGGTCCGTTCTGATGACGTAGCTGCCTGCTTCTTCTGAAAGCTTCTAGATTTTTCCTCCTTATCTGCGGCGCTGCACCAATAGCATTGCGTTGCTCTGTCATGCATCCAATCATATTGGCCGGGAGGCGGGTCTCGGGCTTATTCTGGTGCGCAGGTTTACCGGGAGGTTGCGAGAATGCTGCAGAAGTGTGCTGTGTTAGGATTAGTCCGACGCTCCTGCTCGGTTTACATAACAGCTGTAGACTCTTAGCTCGATTCCAAAGCACTGTCGGAATAACGGTTGTAACACATTTTAGAGGACGGTTGTTAGGGGTTAAATAAAGACACACTGACGTTAACATGTCTGTGGTAGGTTTTGATGTGGGGTTTCAGAACTGTTACATCGCTGTTGCCAGGAGCGGCGGCATTGAAACCGTTGCAAATGAATACAGTGACAGATGCACACCGTAAGTACATCATCATCCCTGTCATCAGTACATCATCCTCACACCATGCTGTAGCTTCTTGCGCAATGTTAGGACGATACTGAGTGTACCCTGTTCCACGTTGTGGTCCCTTCTGTAGCTTACTGCTTTTTTTTCTATTTGACCCATGCTATATTACATTAGGTCTGTATTTTGTATTGCACTAGGACTGAGAAGCTGAATGCCACTGCATTTACAATAAACTGTAACCGAGCACACGTGCAAAGCATGACGGGATGTCTTTCACACTCTGACCGAGGTTAAACCCGTGTTACCCCGGTGATGCCTTTCAGCCACAGATTAATCTGCATTTGACAATGATCTCTCAATCCTGAGTCATTTACTGTCTTGTTATCAATCATGTTTATGCGATCCACATCTTGTGCTCAAATGATACCTCAGTTTAAGTGTTTCAGGAAACTGGCTCTCTAGACTCTTCATTCTTATCCCGAACTGCACTAAGTCTCAGGTATTCAACCCTCGAATCAAATATTAATGCTGCTTCCCCAGTATAATGCTTTAAGACCATTGCAATTATGTAAGCATGTCTGACAGTGGTGTCTGGCCTCACCTTGTCCTATGACAGGGGTCTTCATCTTTATCTGCAAAGGCTGATGTGGTTGCATTCTGTGATTTTAATTCGAGTCAAACAGAAGCCACATTTAATATTCAAGTGAAGACCAAAAACCAAGTAGAACCAGGTTTTGCTCCTGCTAGGTTTGCATTAAGACCTGCAACCACACCTGCCATTTGTGGATAATGGTGAAACCACTGTTCATTACCTCAGAGATGCCTTCAGCAAAACTACAGTACTGGTAACATATTATTAATATTTAACTGGGAAATTGATGAATACCTGAGCTTTAATGCCGTAAGAATAACAGCACAGGAAGGATATGAAGTCTATTATTGACTGGTTTGTGTCTCTTAACATCTGATTCTCCCACAGGGCATGCATTTCGTTGGCCTCTAAAAACAGAACCATCGGAAATGCCGCCAAGAGTCAGGTACAGATAGAGGACTATGCAATGACTGTAGCACTTTGTTGGACTTTAATTTTTCTTGTAGTTTTAGCCAGCAAAGCCATATCTAACCTACATTTCTAACACTGAATTAACACTCCAGAGAAATTTTAAAATTGCAATAAATTGTACATTGTATCCTCCAGATCATAACAAATTATAAGAACACAGTACATGGCTTTAAGAAGTTCCATGGACGAGCATTTGATGATCCCTTTGTTCAGAGTGAGAAAACCAAGTTGCCTTACAGCCTTCACAAGGTCTCCAATGGCAGCTGTGGAATAAAGGTGAATTTTCTGAACTACACACATCTGCAGCACTGGAAAAAAATTAAGAAACCTCTCAAGTTTCTTACAGTTACAGTTTTGTCATCACTGCAAATAAATATTTTTATTTGGAATTTGTAAGTAATTTATAGAATAAAACAAACGTATTCCATTTCACTCAAATATGTACAGTACCTACAAGTAGTAAAACCAGAGAAACTGAGAAGTTTGCAGGGGTCTCTTAATTCTTTTTTTCAGAGCTGTATGTCATACTCAAAGTGTTTATCTTAGTGCTTGGTATTTTTGTAGCTTGTAGGCATTTTTTAAAAGTGGCCTGATGTCCTTTTTAGGTCCGGTACTTGGATGAGGATAAGTTGTTCACTATTGAGCAGGTGACAGCCATGTTGCTTACCAAGCTGAAAGAGACTTCAGAGAGTGCTCTAAAGAAGCCAGTGGTGGACTGTGTGATTTCTGTGAGGAGCCCAAAGGTTTAAGGAAAAAAATGCATTTCATAATTTTTTTCACAAATTGCTCATGAATTGTTTTACTCTGTGTATAGGTCCCAAGTTTCTTTACAGATGCAGAACGTAGGTCAGTGATAGAAGCCTCTCAAATTGCTGGGTTGAACTGCTTAAGACTGATTAATGATACAACAGCAGGTATGTGAAGAGAACCTGATTTTTAATATGATGAGAAATGATCATTAGTAAAATACTCTCAGTGGGTTACAGTACTACCAGAGAGTAGCACTGCATTGATGAGATGGTGCTGTCCGTGGTCCTGCTTGTGTGCCTTTTGTTTGGAATTATATTTGGACTGACTGAACAGTGTGATTGAAACTGTACATATCCCATAGTGTGACATCCTAAAGACACAAATGTGGAGTATGTTCCTCCTTCAGTTTGTGCAAATCTGATGATCACTCTTATCCCAGCATGATTTTACAGTATTCCAAAGATCAACTTGAGATGTTACTAACTGTTTGATATATTGGACTCAGGTCTATTCAAATTTAAAATCACCCAAATAATTTTGAATGTTGCAGTCGTGTATCATTAGTGTGACGCATTTGAAATGACCTGATTTCAGCACCGAGGACAGTGTAGTTTGCTCTTGCTATCTTAGCAGTGATGGCTGATTTCCACACTGATATGGGGTCTGAGAAGTAACTCATGTTCTATACAAACCTTTTGGTTGCACATGAGTCAGTGTAAACTGTGTGTGTGTGATTTACTGTCTTTTGTTGCAGTGGCTTTAGCCTATGGCATATACAAGCAGGATTTACCAAACCCAGAGGAAAAGCCTCGTAATGTTGTGTTTGTTGACATTGGTCACTCGTCGTACCAAGTTTCAGCTGTCTCCTTCAATAAGGGCAAACTGAAGGTGAGTGGCGCATTCATCCTTATGAGGAAAACATACTTTTAAATGCATTCTATACTTCAGAAACTATTTGTACATACTCTTAAGAGGTCTGTGTTTCCTTTCTCACAGGTGCTAGCCACAGCATTTGACCCTTATTTGGGCGGCCGTAACTTTGATGAAGTTTTGGTAGATTATTTCTGTGAGGAGTTTAAGGGGCGTTACAAGTTAAATGTTAGAGACAACCCTCGGGCCCTGCTGAGGCTCTTCCAAGAGTGTGAAAAGCTGAAGAAGCTCATGAGTGCAAACTCTTCAGAGTTACCTCTCAATATTGAGTGCTTCATGAATGACATTGATGTTTCAGGGAGGATGAATAGGTAAGGACACACTGATACTATATGATTTAGAAGCTAATGATAAAAGGCTGTGTTGACCTGTACACTTTGTCCTGTTTGACCACCAGTAGAGAATAATGTTTTGGGTAGGATACAATATTCTGTGTGTTGAGGTGTCGTTCTAATTGCCAATTATAATTTTGTGAGTGGACCTTTGTATTCTGTTGTTGTTCTGATGTAACAGAGGCCAGTTTGAGGAAATGTGTGCCCCATTTCTTATGAGAATTGAAGCCCCACTTAAAGCAGTCATGGAACAATCAAGTAAGTAAAAACGAACAGCTAGTCAGCCAACATGTCAATAATCACAGTTGATTAGTAAGATGATTAATGGGTTTCTGGTTTGTGGCAGAGCTAAGCAGAGATGATATCTGTGCTGTTGAAATTGTTGGTGGAGCTACTAGGATCCCAACCATTAAAGAAAGAATCTCCCAATTCTTCTTTAAAGACGTTAGTACCACCCTGAATGCAGATGAAGCAGTGGCACGGGGATGTGCGCTGCAGGTAAAAAGTCAAATAAAACATTTTATTCACCTTTGTTTATGTAAAGTCCAAAAAGTTTGGACTCAACTGCTTTTAATGTATTATTCTTTCTTTTAGCTATGTGCACAGTTGCACAAAGGCGGTGGGGCTATTCAGTAATGCAAATCAAGTGTATATTGAGATGTGGTTTCTGTTAGAGCTCCATGAAGCATCTATATCAGCTCTAATCTGTGGTAATCTGTAACTGGCAATGTCTTAGTCTAATGACTTGAATATGGTTGTCATCTGCAGCAGAGGTGGCACGTGTTCTTCCTTTTCTGGGTCAGGCTTCATAAGAAGCAGCTTCATTTGTGTCATTTAATGTTTTTGGCCACAAATTTTTGCTGTTTTCCTAAATGATTGGTCATCATTACTTAATGCAATTATGGATTGATGTCTGTTATTGCTTAGTTCAGCTTTATTTGAATTATTAGTAGTTATTAAAACAAAAAAAGGAACAATTTCTTCCAAATAGGTCAGATGTTCCAAATCTCAGGCTAAGGCTAAGAAAGAAGGTTTTGAGGATAATATGTAGTACTTCTGGCAGCTGCAATCACTTTCCAAGTTCTCTTGCACACATCATGATGTCTACATTATTATTGTTATTATAATTATTATCATCGTCATATACATTTCCATAAGTAGGTAAAATTGAGATGTTGGTATAATATTTTTTCTCATTGTCCCCATATAATATATATATATATATATATATATATATATATATATATATATATATATATATATATATATATATATATATATAATTTTTTTTTGTTTTGGATAAATGTTTTGCATGCACAAACTTGACTACTTGTATTTATGTAAGAAACATTTTTCTATAATTTTAACATTAACCTTTAAGTGAACGTGGCAATACAACAGAGAATCTACATGAAAAATCCGGTTAACAGAGTGTGTGTGTGTGTGTGTGTGTGTGTGTGTGTGTGTGTGTGTGTGTGTGTGTGTGTGTGTGTGTGTGTGTGTGTGTGTGTGTGTGCTTGGGTATAGTGTGCAATCTTGTCTCCAGCCTTCAAGGTTCGTGAGTTCTCTATCACAGATGTAGTCCCCTTCCCAATCACTCTTCGCTGGAAGTCTCCCACAGATGATGGTGTTGGGTAAGACCAATAGTCTTGCTTGGATCAACTAAACTACATTTAGTACTAGTTGTCAATAGATACTTATTTAAAATCAAGTGGCAGTTATTAAATATACTCATTGACAAAAAAACCTCATCCAGCATGCAATTAGGTCTCAGGCAGGTATATAAATGATTACAGGTGTGATCTGATTAGACACAGGTCTCCCTGTTTGGAATGGTCCCCACTGTATGGATTAAAAGCATTGGCCTTTCCAAATACACGTCATTCAAACGCAATCTATGGTCAGCTACCTAAGACACAGCCAGTTGTACCTGTGTGATGCCAGACCTGGTCGGAACGTAGCGCAACAACTGAAACCCAGGTCACCTCTGTGCTGGGTTAGTGAATTTCCGCTATGCCATATGACCGCACCATTGTCATTTTTCAAAGCCAAACCAGTTTTTTACTGACACTTATGTAGACAAAACAATCATGCAAATTTAATAAAGAACAACTACATCCAGTGAGTATGTGGCTACCAGTTAATTGGCAAATTAGAGTTTCCTTGCAGGATATGTCCTGCAATATTATATGTTTGTGCAATTTACAAACCCAAAAGGTTTATAAACATGCATGTTCATGAGAACTTAAGTTTGAAAATATCATATTTCCTGCTCATCTATTTCATTCTCCTCTTTTCATAGTGAATGTGAGGTGTACAGCAAGAATCATGCAGCACCTTTCTCCAAAGTCATCACCTTCCACAAGAAAGAACCCTTTGACCTGCAGGCGTTTTACAGCACTCCGCAAGAGTTGCCATACCCAGACACCAGAATAGGTGAGAGGTTTCTGAAACTCCATACTGTAGAATAATAAAGTAATAGTCTTATTTTTGTCACCTTAAAATACACTTTCCTTGACTCAAAATAATGAATAGGCACTTAGACCTCCATTTGACTATAGGAGGTCTCTGTACTTACAGAACCTCTGATAACATCCACTGTACTTAAGCACTACAAATGACTAGCCTCAGAGGTGTGCAGTACCTGGGTCAGAGTTGATGCAGCTGTCTGGTAATTAGGACTGAGACTGTAAGTCCCGTGAAGCATCTCCCGCAAGATCCCACAAGAATAATCACATTTGATAGATTTCCTCATTACTGCTTTTACATGTAACTGAATTGTGGGAACTTCATTAGCAACCTCTATTCAAATTCCTTATTTTCTCAATGATAGATACTAATTCCAAATTGCAAATACTAATTCCAAATGTCTCTCTGTCCTTTTAGGGTGTTTTACTGTCCAGCATGTTGTGCCTCAGTCTGATGGGGACAGTTCGAAGGTCAAGGTGAAAGTGCGTGTAAATGTGCATGGGATCTTCAGTGTATCCAGTGCCTCCCTGATCGAGAAGCAGAAAGGTGAAGCTGAAGAAGTGCTTATGGAGACCGATCCCACAGTTCAGAATGAGAGCAGGCCAGAGGACCAGGTGAGATGACAAAACAACTTCACTTTCCTCCATAGCTAAAA
>JAJAGP010000274.1:379057-439057 GCA_025084515.1 Ancistrus triradiatus | reverse complement strand
TGCTAATGCTTGAGGATACAGAGAACTGGCTGTATGAGGAGGGAGAAGACCAATCCAAAGAGACCTATCTCGATAAACTGGCTGAGCTCAAAGTAGGCTGTAATCCTTTATATAATACAACATTTTCAAAAGTATTAATTTAAGAAAGATCATCAATCATGGTTTTAAAACTGCATGTCCTACTCTTATGTTTGTAGAGGTTTGGTGATCCCATTGACGAGCGGTACAGGGAGCATGAGGAAAGGCCACAAGCATTTGATGAATTTGGAAAGAAAATCCAGCTCTACATGAAGATTTTGGAAGCTTACAAGCAAAAGGTATACAGACAACTTTGGATATAATGTATAATAACATTAGATCAGCAAAAAGAAGTGTGTTCCTCACACTGCAGCGGATTAAATGCACAGTATTCATGATAATCTATTTGAACTTTGCTCTACAGTATAATGGTGTACCATATTTTGAAAATTGACTGTTATTGTAGTCTTCTGGGAGAGGTTTGCCATCTCCCTATAAAGCGTTTAATGGACTTTCTAAAGACAACTACACTGAGGGGACTGACCTAATTGCTTTAGCAATGATAATTATTCTCATTACCCACAGCCTGCTTAGAGGGTCTAGCTGGGTTCATGCTTGATATGGCAGGCTGAGTCTTTTTACGGTCTCAGTCTTGAACTCAATTGGACTAGGTTTTGTCTCAGTCCTGGGGTAAGGTGGATTTGGAAATTGTTGTAGAAACCAGTTGAGCCCAATGTATCGTTATTGAATATCAACAATCCATTCAAACAGAATAAATCAGTTCTTTCTCTACATGCTTAAATAAAATGTGCACTCAGCTTGGCTAACAGGGAAAAACAAGTTACTGCTCTTCTCGTTTAGTATCCAGTCAGGGAACTGGTTTTATTTTGAATTGTCTGATGTTAAGAGTTTTTCCTTGCCACTGTTGCCCTAGGCTTGCTCAATTTGGGATTGGACGTAGTTATTAGGAGATAATCTAAACTTGTAAAGTTGCTTTGAGACAATGCTCCATTGTAAAAAGCGCTATATAAATAGATCTGACTTGACTTGACTTGACTTGAAGTTTGTTTTTGCCTGCTCACTGTGCTGTACCATGTCAGCAACATCTGGAATGATTATTATTATGTTTTCACATTTAATAATAAAAATGGATAGAATGGTAGAAGTTTGGCAGAAGAAGGGAAACAGAATCACCACCGTCATTTACTTCCAAAAGTTACATTGCCTTAGTTTGACTAATACTATAATATAATAATAATTAATAATAGTTTTAGGCAATATATTTTTAATGTTATATTTTACAAAATATTTGATGAAATATCATATTGTTTGTTGCTAATTATAATTATATAATGTATAATGAATGTAAAATGAATCACAAACTAATTCATTTTTATCCATTTTCTTTTTATGCTTGTATGATGAAAAAATATCTTAATTTGATCTAGGTCTCCTTTTGGTTTTGACCACTCCCGGTCTTGGTCTTGGTCTTGACTCGAACTCAACTACTAAAAGTCTTGTTCTTGACTCGGACTAGGCTCTAGTGGTCTATACTAATACTAATATACTAATATATACTGTGTATAAATATGTACAGATTTGAATAGGGATGCACCAGTAATAGAGTACTGGGCCAATGCTAATATCTGATATTTTATCACTCAATGTAAAGAGACCTTGAGTATTAGAAAGGCCATATATAAATACAGGTTATATTATTATCAGATATTTTATCAGATGTCAGCTCTCACTCATATGTTGCTGCTGAAACGCCCACACTGAGGTTTCACATGGTTTCATCATTCATCATATATTGCATCAGCACTATCTGCCAGTTGAGAATAACTGGTTTACTAATGTGGAAATTAAAACAATTACACATAATTAAAACAAGCACATTACAATTTAATGTAGTAGCGTACTTTTTAAAAACACCTTTCGCCTATTTTTCTGTGATTTGAGTGTTTTCCTGAGGTGCCTGCATTTCCTAAATTATTTTATATTTATATTTGTCATTTTGGTGCACCTTCAAATGTGTAATTAAATTTGGGGTATTGAAATTTCTTGCTCTGTGCTCTTCACTTAAAATGATATTTGCATCATGCTAAGACTTCCATGCTGCAGTCATTGTAGCTGTGCTGCTGTAGCACAGCCAGCATCGCCTACACATAACTGATGTTCCTTCCGGCATATAATAAATGCATTACCAAATATCAGTTTGAAATATTGGCTAATCTTAGCATGAGCCCTGCTGGCAATTATTTTTAATAAGCAATTATTGGCCTATGCCAAAATGATTCCAATATCATCAGGCATCCCAGGATTTGATATGTAGCAAAATGTAATTTATCTGCTTGAGTTAAAAAATATAATTCATTTGATTATGTATTGTAGTAAAATATAAACCTATTTGTCATGTGGGAGCACCCCTGGTTAGGTGCACACTATTGACCCAGGAGCCCTTGGTAAGGCAATCACAGAAAGACAGTGAAGATCTGGGTGGGATCCATAGGCAGGGCAGAACACAGAAGGATGGGAACAGAACAACAGAGCATGGGCAGGAACCCACAAGGCTGGAACGGAGCCAGGAGGGAGTGCAACTCGAAACAATGAAATGAGCTTATGCCCTCTGGTTTACTAACAGACAAACCTCATCTACCTAAACGATTCTTCCAATCTCTAAATCAATTAATTTCCTCTTTTATATGGGACGGTAAACCCCCCAGGATAAGCTTAAAAACACTCTCGCCTCACAAGGTGGCCTGGCGCTACCTAATTTCCTCCACTACTATTGGGCAGCTAATATTCAAAAATTAATATTCTGGCTCCAGTCTCCTATGTCTGATTGGTGCCTTCTAGAGGCCTCCTCATGCCTACACTCCTCACTCCCAGCTTTAATTCACTCCCCCCTTCCCATAACACCAACTAAAATGTCTTCAAACCCTATAGTTTGTTCATCTGTTCAAATATGGTCACAATTTCGCTCACATATCAAAGCTCCCCAGATCTCTCTAAGCATCCCCATTACAAACAACCATCTTTTCCCTCCTTCTTCCATGGACTCCTCTTTCACAGCTTGGGCCAACCATGGAATAGTTAAATTTAAAGATTTATTCGACCAGAGTTCAAAAATTTTTCTTAGTTTCTCTGATCTTTGCAACAACTTCGAGCTCCCTCAGGGAAACCTTTTTCGATACTTTCAAGTCAGAGATCTTGTACGCTCCCACTGCTCATCATTCCCGGCTCTCCCCACAACTGACCCACACAGTTTTTCACTTCCGTTAAAATACAACCAGAAAGGTCTCATCTCCCATTTATACGACCACACTCTAATTCAGGCTGGTGACGACCTTGCCCAAAAACAAAGGCTTGGTTGGGAGGCGGAGCTGAACACCACAGTCTCTGACGACTGGTGGGAGATTGCCCTGCGCCGGGTTTACACTTCGACATCTTGCGCACGCCTTAAACTCATCCAGTTTAAAATCTTATATAGAGTCCACTTGTGCAAAGCCAGGCTAGCTAAAATATACCCCCACGTCGATCAGAACTGTAATTGGTGTGGTGGCATACTACAGCAATCTAACACACATGTTCTGGGCTTGCCATAAACTCCAATCCTATTGGATCTCCATTTTTAAAGTACTCTCTAAACTTACTCAGGTTAACATACTGCCATCACCTTTGATGGCCATTTTTGGGACTCCTGATGAGACTATGCATCTATCTTCTAAACAATGTAATATTATTGCTTTTGCCTCCCTTATAGCTAGACGCAGAATTTTGTTACTGTGGAAATCCCACAAACCTCCTTCTTTTAACTCCTGGTTTACAGACATGATGTCCTTTTTGAAGTTGGAGAAAATTAAGTTCACTTTACGTGGTTCAACAGATCGCTTCCATTTGCAATGGAAGACTTTTATTGAATACTTTGACTCTTTGACTCGCCTCCCTACTAGCTGAACAACTACATACCATACAACTGAAAGCTATTCAATAGGATTAACCTTGGGACAGTGTGGGCAGTGGTCATTGGATTAATATGGTGAATATGTATCTCCCTTGAATTGTGTACATTTATTTATTTATTTATTTATATATATATTTTTTTTCTTGTTTAGTTGATGTAACAAGTATGGGGGAGGGGGGAGGGTGTTACCTCTTGTGTTCTCTGTATTCTGTAAAAAGCTTAGAAAAAGAAAAAAAAAAAAGACAAACCTCTTCTTGTTAGAGGTGGGATACAAATCAGGAACGCTCTGCATTGCCAGCCATTGGGCCCACTTTTTCAGTAGCTTGTGTTACCAAAGACCCAGCCACCTAGGCGCAAGGAACTCTGACACTCGACAAAAAAAGGAGTAACAATGAACACATTACTAACGTGTTAATTTTGACAGCTCTGGTGTGTATTCATCTTGTATACATATTTCTATATTCTACCTAGCTACATATGCAGACACAGTTCCTATGTGTGCAGACATATTTCATGGTTCATATTTGCATTCTTATTATTTATTGTGTATAAGTGCTGGAAATTTCATTGTTTTTGTTCAGTGAGCTTAAAATGTTTCTGTGAGTTTACTTTCAATTATCTACATAAATTTGAATCAACATCAAAAGGTGTGACTACATTTTTCGAGATGCTTAATATAGTGAAAAGCATGTGAAAGGTGTGACCGTGGAGTGTGTTTCGGCCAGCAGGATGAGCGCTACCAGCACCTGAGCCCTGAGGACATGAGCACTGTGGAGAAGAGTGTGAATGAAGCCATGAGCTGGATGAACAGCAAGATGCTTGCACAGAGCAAGCTCATCATCGCTCAGGATCCAGCAGTAAAAGTAGCAGAGATCATTCAGAAGATTCAGGTGAGATAACTTAGTCATACTAACTGCAAAACACTCCATGAATGAATGAAGTGCGATCCTGTAGACAACTGTGGTATTCTGTGTGCTTCCTTCATTTTCAGGATATGGATGAGATTTGCGGTCCTGTGGTGAACCGACTAAGACCAACAGTTGAGGAGCCAGCAGAGGATAACCAGGCTCACAATGGCCCTGCGGCAGGACAAGGGCCAGACAGCAAGAGCAGCCAGCATACAAAGACCCAGGGAGAGATGGACATGGACTGAACAGCTTATGCAGCCTTGTTGTTGTCACAAAACCATCCAACCCTAGCAACTGACTTGTAACCTGTTGCCAGTACCATTTTCTCTGTCCACAGCTGAGCTGGTTGTAGTTGCACCTCCACCTGTTAAAGTGTGCTTTTTGGTTTGTGATACTTATGAAATGCTGCAGTCAGTCTTTCCTTTGATTTTATAGTTATGAATGACACTAAGTCCAGGGTGAGGTAACCATGGTAAAACCATAAATTAGTTGTAGCTTAACAGTTGAAACAATGCTGCCACTATCAAGATAATCTGCTATTCCGAAAACAATGTGAAAGCTGGATACAATACAATCCAAAGTGCTGATTCTATCAAGAGCAAACTATTGCACAATTAGCTTGTTTTTGAAAAAAAAAACTACATGAACTGTTTTTAAGGTTGAGCAAACATGAGCAAATATGTATGCAATTATATAAATATATAGAATATATATTTGTATATGACATTCAGAAGGCTGCGTGTTGACCTGTACATATTATATTAGCAATTTTAAACAGTGAGTGTATAAGTACGTAGGGGTTCGGATGTTAAAAAGAGGCCATTGTTCCAGCTCCAGGGTGCAGTTTAATTTAAAAGTGGAACACAATGAGCTATTTATTCCTTATACCCTTATTCATCCATTCCTGATATCAACCTGTGAGATTTGCCGATGGCATCTAATAAAAATGTCTTTATGACCAAGGTGTGTTGACTTTTGTAAAAGACCTCAGTCTGATGTTTTCCAAATGACCAAATCTGTGTGAACATGTGTTGCATTTAATATCCAATTTTATGCAAAAGTTTGGGCACCCCTGGTCTCCTTAAGATTTTATTGTTAATACTGAAAAGAACACGTTTATTTAAAAAACAACCTTAAATGTAACGTGTCTGCACGTTTTAGTGCCTACATTTTAAAATATTGGGAAAAATATCTGCAAAAAGACATGCACAGTTCGTTCACTTATATTTTGGGGGGTCAGAATTCATCTCAGAATGGATCGTTAAAATTTAGGTTTTGATATTTGTTCCTTGCAAAGCTTGTTTTCTTTGAGAAAAAATATCAATACATGCATGTTGACCAAGGGTGCCTCTTGCTTATGACTATACATATGCATTTTAACAGGTAGACAAAATAGCTTTTTTTCTTGACAATAAACATGCAACAAGCTGTAGTGCTAAAAGACATATTTAGTTCTATTTCCAGGATTTAAATATTTTAAAAATAAATTAACAAGTGCAAGTTACATAACCTTGGGACACTTTAGAGATGCCATTTCACCTAAAACAAGTGTTTGGAATGTGGGAGGAGACCAAAATACTTGGTGTAAACCAGCCCTGATATGGGAAGAGAGATAGGCTGGACCAAACCCGGGTTTCTGGACTCTGTGTTGTGTGGCGCCATCACTAACCAGTGCACTACCATGCCACCTATTGGAAAACTAGCTTACAATAAAACTAAATGGCTCATGTCACACTACTAGAGAAGACATGTTCAGCCCATTACCTAGTTAATTTTCAATTATTTTCAAGATGTATTTGAGTTTAGATAATATAGCTTGTGTTTGTGTTGGTTGCTTAATAAACTTAAGGCTGTAGTTTCAGTACAGTCTGGAATGTTGATTGATTTTTTAATGATTTACAACCCCAAATCACAAAAGATTGGGACAGTATCGAAATTGCAAATAAAAAGTAGATGCAGTGTTTCTTACATTTACTATGATGTTTATTTCATTGCAGACAGTATGAACCCCAGATATTTTGTTTTGTCTGGTCACCTTCCTTATTAACATGCATCCATTCCTGCATTTCAGGCCTGCAACACAATAAAAAAAAAAAGACAAAGCATTTATCAGTTTGTAATGTTGCCATTCATTCTCACGACACTTAAAAAACATTTTGGCACTGATGATACCAAGCGATAAAGGGTTTTAGGTGTTATTTTGTCCCATTTTCCGTGCAAACACGTCTTAAGATGTGCAACAGTACAGGGTCGCTGTTGTCACGATTTTTCTTTTTTCCCCACAAATTCGTTATTGGGAACAGGTCAGGTCTGCAGGTAGGCTAGTCCAGTACTCATATGCTCTTCTTCTGCAGCCATTGCTTTGTAATGTGAGCAGCATGTGGTTTTGCATTGTCTTGGTGAAAACTGCATGGACGTCCCTGGAAACATATGTCTAAAATCTCAATACACATTTCTGCATTAATGCTGCCATCACAAAAGTGTAAATTACCTTTGTCCATGGCACCGACACAACCCTGTACCATGACAGACTTGGTACTTGTTGCTGATAAGAGTCTAAATGTTCCTTTTCGTCTTCATTTTGTCTTTATATTTTTTTATTTTAAAGATCTGAAAAACTGATTTGTCTGACTACAGTACATGTTTCTGCTGTGTGATGGTCCATGCCAGCTCTGTAAAAAATGTGTTGTAGACCTGAAATGCAGGAATGGGTGTATAACAGATTAAATGAAGCTGACCAGGCAAAACATGAAATATCTTGGGTTCATTCTGTCTGCAATTAAATAAAATCCAAGTGAATATAAAACACACTGCATTTTTGTATTTGCATTTTCCATACTGTCTCAACTTCTTCTGATTTGTTGTATTGTATTAAAATTAGTGGGTGGCACAATAGCCTTAGCATAAGCTCCATAGATCAACCGGTTCAATCCTGATCTTGGACATAGCCTGTGTGGCGTTTGTATGTATTTGCTGCGGGTTCTTCCCGTGTTTGCATGGGTTTACTCTGGGTACTCTGGTTTCCTCCCACATTTCAAATACATATGTTAGGTTAACTGGCTGCTCTGAGTTGACCCAGTGAATGTGTTGGACTGGTATCGATATAACCTGATTCCTGTCAAGAGTAGCCATTGATGCTAATGTGTGTTAAACAAACAAAATATACAAATAAATAAACAATTGAAGTAATGTGTAGTAAACTTCCTGTAGAGGTTCCCTGCTAAAAAAATAACAGCATTTATGTTTTGGACATTCTGTATTCTGGCCATCCAGCTTTGGTTGGACCAATATGGAACGTGGAACTTGCATCGTCTTGCTTTTTCACTAGCATACTAGCATACAAACACAACATCCACGGGGATTTTTAGCAGGGTTGTGTTCAGTTATGTTCAATGAAAACCAACAAAACATATTAAACCAGAGGTGGTCAAACCGTTGCATCTGAATTTATATTGTGTCTCCCCTATTACCTGAATGAAACATTTTACATTACTAACTGTACAGGTGCTCAGTGGCAGAAGGGTATCAGACACTAGCAGTGCCATCCGGCCAGGTCCAGCATCACAAGCTGATTTGACTGGCAGTATCTGACTGAGGGGAGGTCGGTAGGGGGATCTTCCCCAGCGATGCAACAGCCATTGTGAGATAGTGATGTGTCGGTCGCGACCGATCCGGCTATAAGAGCCGGCTCTTTGAAATGAACGACAGGAGCCGGTTCCTGATTGTGAGCCGATTTATATCTTTTTTAATTTATTGTTCATTCCGACACATTGCTGCTTATTGCACTTCTGGTTAGATGCTAAACTACATTTTGTTGCGTTGTAATGACATAATAATGTGTAATGACAATAAAGTTGAATCTAATCTATATTGCTCAAAAAATAAAGGGAACACTTAAACAACATAACATAACTCCAAGTGTTCCCTTTATTTTTTTGAACAGTATATATATATATATATAATCCTCTCAGAGAGAATCTTTTCTAAAACAGGTCAGATCATAACAGAAAGGAGAAGCAGAATCAACCCCTCAAAGATGGGATCCTTGTTTTTTTTTGAATGCCAATCTTCATTAAGCATCATTACCCTGGATGCTGCTTTTTCTTTTTTTGTGCACATTTTTATTTATATTTTGTTGATGATGTCTTGTTTCCCTGTGTATAGTTGCAAATTTACAAATAATACACATAATCAGAGACCTGAGACCAAATTGGACCTGTAATTGACATGGGTCTTCGTTTTTGTATTTTATTTTACTGTGTTTCATTGTGAGTACATAAATAAAAACCATATTAATAATAACAAACATTGGATATTATGTGTATTTACATTAGTAATTCATTTTACACATAATTGCTTAATGCATTAAGCTACAAAAAATTTAAAGAGCCACTTGGGAGCCGAAAGAGTCGGCACTTTTTAGTGAGCCGAGCCAAAAGAGCCGGCTCTCTGAAAATTGTTGTGAGAAACTGGGGTGTGTTTTGTTGCTGAGAGTAAGTGCCGAGCCCCTCGTCTCTTATCAGTTAATGCGGGAAAAACTAAGTTAACATTTTAGAATAAAATATCGGTAAATGGCGTAGGTAAATTGGAAATTATGCCTCCTTAAAACTGTTACCCGATTTCAGTGGGAGGTACCGTATAGGTTTATGGATTAAGGTTTTCAGCATATAAAATGAAAGAAGACTACTGTATATGAATAGACTTTTATGTACAGTTTTTAACAGGAGTTCAAATGCGGCGAGTCCGATGACGTCTGGGCTACGTCACCACAACTCTAACGGGCGGTCTTTTCAAAATGGAGGAAAGCAAAATACTTCGAAAGAGACCGAAAGTACGTGATTCAAATGTGTTTTCTGACAGCGCGACCGAGATACAAGCTCCATGAAGTAATAAAACGGATTTTATGAATTTAACCGTAAGTGGAGAGGATATGAAGTGAAGATGAGTGTCTCTATCGGCGATAAGATTGAGGTAAGTGAAGTTGCGCGGTTATTTTAGCTAGGCTAGCTGTTTTAGCGTAGGGTTGTTATTGTTATTACTATTATTATTAACTAACCATCGGTAGGTTGGTCTGTGTTTAAACGTGGTCAGTCGGTCTTTTTAACATTGTTTTGATTCGTGTTGGGAATCCGATCGCGTAAACTAGCAACACGTCGGTCGTATTTGTTTAGCTTTGTGTGTGGCTGCCACACGTTCCACGGTACACACACTAGGTGAGGAAGAACACAACACAAGAACGAGAGATCGGACGCGTTTGTACACCTGCGTTCTCTGGAGATGCACAATGACAGTTTATGATTGGGGAATTGGGGCATGTGCTGTTGCTAGGAGACAAACCGACGCGTCCCGCAGAGGTGAATTAGCGGGAAGAAAGCCGGGATCACCTCCTCAACAACCTGCTCTTACCGTTTCCCCAAATGTCACTGTCAGATGCAGGTAACCATGGACGCTAACCGAGCACGACACGCACACAAACAGATCGACCACAGCAGCGTTCACATCGGAAAGTGTTAGCTGCGCGGAACGCTATAGAGATGTTTGGCGTGATTCAGTCTTTAATGCAGAACTTAAGCAGCGGCAGGTCTGTGATAGGTGATAAAATCCTCACCTCATCCCAGGATCTTAAAATCGAGGTTGTAAGCGTCTGTTTACTAAAACTAGATGTTGTAAGCTGCTCTGATGGGCGTTGCATGGTAAAACTGTTCTCTCATTCCCTCCTGCCTCTCTTTTAGGACTTTAAGGTTCTCACCCTGCTGGGGAAAGGTTCATTTGCATGTGTCTACAGAGCCAAATCTGTCAACACAGGCTTGGAAGTGGCAATCAAAATGGTAAGTCTGTCTTTACCTTTCTGTATGCTTCTTTTGTTTGGACCAGATGGGTGGCATCTGGTCTTGTAATGGTCTGTCCTACCTATGTATTCCCTGCAGATTGATAAGAAGGCCATGCACAAAGCTGGCATGGTGCAACGTGTCATTAACGAGGTGGAGATCCAGTGTCGGTTAAAACACCCGTCAATACTGGAGGTGAGTTACACTTTCCCCTTGGGTCACATTGAGCTTGAGGGCTATGACCTGACTGATAGGTGATTATTTAATAAATGTTGATTTTATGCCCAGAATAAAATTGTGAGCTTTGAATTTGTAATGGAATTTTCTGTTGGTGTCGTTACTGTATCTCTTGCATTGCAAAGTCTTGTTTTTGCTTTTAAGAAAAGTATCTCTTAATCTCCTACCCCTTTGTATTTTCCATTTTAGCTGTACAACTACTTTGAGGACAGTAATTATGTGTACCTTGTGCTGGAGATGTGCCACAACGGGGAAATGAGCCGCTATCTGAAAGATAGAAGGAAACCTTTCGCTGAAGAAGATGGTAATTCTTGTTCTTGTCATCAATATCAGAGCTGATATTGGACTGTAAAGCTGGATCTATGTTGTCTGTATCAGATTGGGCATATTTTCTTATCCATATGTGTTTTCTGCTGTGAGTATGTTGCTTTTGATTGACATAACACAGATTGTCCACCTGATCATGTAGCACAATGTGTTAAAGCACGCTGCCATTATACCTGTAATGTTGTGTATCGCTTGGCAACAGTTATCGCTTGGTAACTAAGACGACGTTGGGATAAGATTGTCAGACAATAGTCACAACTTTGATTGAACAATGCATTTGTGATTTGTTTCGATTTTTTTAAGCTTTAGAATGTGTTATTGTCTATTGATTCATGAAATATCTTCCTACAGTGAGACACTTCATGCATCAGATTGTGACGGGCATGCTCTATCTGCACACTCATGGAATTATGCACAGAGACTTAACCCTGTCTAACCTGCTACTTACCAGCAACATGAACATTAAGATAGCAGACTTTGGCTTGGCCACGCAGCTCAAGCTGCCCAGCGAGAAACACTTCACTATGTGTGGGACGCCCAACTACATCTCTCCTGAGGTGGCCACCCGCAGCGCCCATGGCCTAGAGTCAGACGTCTGGTCCCTGGGCTGCATGTTCTATGCCTTCCTGACAGGCAGACCCCCATTTGACACGGACACTGTCAAACACACCCTCAATAAAGTGGTTCTAGGAGAGTACCAGATGCCCACTCATGTGTCAGCTGAAGCACAGGATCTCATTCGCCAGTTGCTGCAGAAGAATCCTGCTTTAAGGCCCAGCCTCTCCGCAGTCTTGGACCACCCTTTTATGACTCAGAGTGGATCCACTGCAGGCAAAGACTCTGGTGCCAGTGATGGAGGCTCCATAGACAGTGGCATCGCAACAATATCAACAGCATCCAATGCTAACAGTAGCAACAGCAGCAGCAGCCGACTTCAGAGGAAAACTAGGCAGGTGATTGGACAGGCCTTACCGAGCCGCATGTTGCCCCTGCCCAGCCAGTCACAGCAGTCCACCAGTTCAAGCTTTAAGGGGGAACAGGAAAGGCAGCCGTATCCACCCGGCAGTGTGAGGCTTCCTGTGGAGCTTGTCAGTGGAAGGCCCCATTCGCGGTACCTGAGGCGGGCTCACTCCACTGAACGCTCAGGCACTGGCTTAGGCCATGTTAGACAAGAGGGAGAACTGGCGCGATGCAACTCTGAGGAGGTGCTTCCAGCTTCTAGCCATATTTTCCCAACAACCACCAATTACCAGGATGCATCCCATGGCTACGCAGAACAAGGGCGACTGCCTTCTCCTCCTGTCAAACAGCCTGCAAAGTAAGTTTGTCATGTGACATCACAAGGAATACTAGTTCAGTGGGATTAGATAAGGGGTGTGCGATATGTATCATCTGTGATAATATCTTAATTGTTATTTTAACGATGTCTTATCTGATGTTATCAAGTACGTCACTCACTTTGCCAAAATCAGTCAAAAACATGCCTTAAGAGTTCAAGTATTCATTGCATCATTTAGCCCGGTAGAGAGTGCAGTATGCCAGCGCCACAAATCAAGCTAGCTTTCTACCTAAAAGTGCATGATTGAAGTTAAAAAGGAGTGAACAAACTGTTTCAGGAGACAAAATACAGACAACAACAGCCTCACGGTCTACATTGTTAGATTTGAATACTAGACATGGCCAAGTGCTGCTCAAAAGGTGGCTTGACAGTTAATTTCTTTCACCATCTGCGAACTAACCACTGGAGTCAGCTGTCCATGAAAGGGACACCAGCATTAAAACACACTCAGCACAACCTCATTCTGCAAAAACAGTGCCTTACAACAAGAAAAGGAACAGATGGCAAGTGCTGTCATCAAATTGCATAGAAGGCACGTTGCTAATTCAGGTGGTTGAGAGACATGGGTTCAAACTTTTGAATACTTTAGACCCAACATATTCACTGCCAGAGTACTGTCTAATTATTGTTAAAGACAGAATGCCAGAAAATATAGAGATATCATTTTTTGTCAATATCACACACCCCTAGATTAGAAGAGTTAACGTTTGATTAATATATGGTTCCCATATGGTAATATTTGTAATCAACTCTGTCACACCTACAGCTGTGGGTCTTCGTTTACTGCTCCGGTGCATCCTATTAGACTACACAACGAAGAGTCTGTGACACAACCATGGTTCAGCTCTGATGGTATTTTACAAAAGACTTAAACTAAAAACAAAATAACACAACCTTCACCGAACATAAATAAGCAATACTGTAACTGAGTTGGTGGTGTTTTGACTGTTAGGATCCTTTAAGAGACCAACAGACGGCAGCACCTATAGTAACAGTGGGAGTTTTCATTCTGGGCGAGAGGCTCTGCCTTCCTGCAGTGACAAACCGACAGTGAGAGCAATGACCGGCCTTCCTCCTCAGTTTTACCACCAGTCCTCCTCTCAGAACGATCCAGGACCATGCAGGCAGGATGGGTTTGGAGCAAGCCACTTCCCAGCATGTCAGAGTGGCTTAGATATGCGTTCAGCTTCCCTCGCCAAGAGCAAAGCTAATGAAGGCAAGGCCAAAAAGAGTCCATTTCCACCTCTCTGTGCAGCCAGATTAAAGCCCATTCGACAGAAGACCAAAAATGCAGTGGTGAGTGAAATTCCTTCATGGTCACTTTAGTAGAACTTTAATTTGCTCTTTTTCTTTTGCATGAATGACTCGATAGGAGTTTTATCTGACTGAGATTTCATGTTTGGACCATGCTGGATTGGTCTTGTTTGCTTAGTTGCTTGCTCAGGCTAATATGCTCCCTCTTCAGGTCAGCATCCTGGACACAGGAGAGGTGTGTATGGAGCTTCTCAAAGGCCAGGGAGCTCAGGAGCGGGTAAAAGAAGTACTGAGAATATCCTGCGATGGCTACATGGTAAAAGTATAACTTATTGTTTTATTTCTGTTTTGTCATGAAGTAAGGAATCATAGTAATCGAACATAGTACACAAATTCAACTTAATTATCTGTCTGTATAGGTGACTGTGTACCAGCCCAATGAGGGTAAAGGTTTCCCTGTTCTGGACCATCCACCCTCTCCTCCAGAAGACATTTTTATTTGCAGTTATGAAGATTTGCCAGGTAGCTTTCTGACTGAGGTTGCTGCTGCGTTTAGTTTGGTTTTACCCAAACGCACCTAATCGGCATTCTGTGTATTTTTGCACTTTTTATCTCTGGTAGAGAAATATTGGAAGAAATATCAATATGCAACTAAGTTTGTCCAGCTGGTAAAGTCAAAGACTCCCAAAGTAACCCTGTACTCAAAGTATGCCAAGTGCATGCTGATGGAAAACTCTCCAAATGCAGACCTGGAAGTGTGCTTCTATGATGGTGAGTATAATCCTGATTGTAATCACAATTACAATATCAATATCAATTACAATATCACATGGTCACAATTTTGGTTCATTGCAATCACTTGAGAAGCTCCTGATTAGGGGGTCTGAGAGTATTTTGGTTGAATTTGCCTACACATAAAACAATTAAACATGTTTACCATGCATTATACGATATTCACCTGATAATGTATTTTAGCACAACCTCACCAATGTGACCTGATAACTACTAATAAGCTCGTGAAAAGATAGCCAATACAACTCATAATTTGCTCTGCTCTTTTAGGTGCTAAGACCCATAAAACAAGTGATCAGGTGCGGGTGGTGGAGAAGAGTGGCAAGTCGTACACAGTGAAGGGGGACGTAGGTCTGACTGGCGTAAGCCCTGAGTGCAGAGTCTACATGGAGCTCACAGAAGAGGTAATGCGCCATTCAGTGCTTCGTACTGATGAGTTTAATTTACTGTAGCTTTCTGAGGCTTGATTAATGATTCTCACATAAGAGGAGAGGAGGAAGCTGTCTAAGCCGCAGGCCATCATGGACAGTGGAAAGCACCCACTTTACAATGAGTGATTGAGACACAGAAGCACATTCAGCTCGAGGCTCATCCCACCAAAATGCCCCACAGAGCGCCACAGAAGGTCATTCTGGCCATTCACTGTGGCCATCAAACTCTATAACTCCTCCCTCAAGGGGTGACACAATGTTCCATCTGTGGGAGGAGATCATTCTGAGATGCCGTTGTGCAATACAAGAACCAAAAGTGCAATAATCTAGGCTGCTTCTTTCAGTTTTTAATTGTCATTCTACTGTGGGACTGTGGTAGTGTAGCGGTTAAGGTACTGGACTGTGCACCAGAAGGTCCAGGGTTCAAATCCAACCTCTGCTAAGCTGCCACTGTTGGGTCCTTGAGCAAAGTCTTTAACCCACAATTGCTTGAATTGTAAGAACATATCAACTGTAAGTCGGTCTGGATAAGGGCATCTGCTAAGATAGCATAAATGTATTGTCACTTTAATTGTGTATTTAAATGTGCATTTAGTAAAATTTATATTTTTGTTTGCAAATTGTTATTTTAGAATGTTGATTTTTTTTTCTTTGATATGCAGAAGTCTCAGAATTCAGCTGTGACGCAGCAATTTCACGATCTTTATAAGCTGGTTATTGTAATGATTACATTATTGCTGACTTGTTCCAAAATCCACAATGTTTGTATGTTTTAGGCACACAGGATGTGCCAGTCCTTAGAGGCTGCTATAAGTGCAGAGGAGGAGCGCAGTGCTAAAGGCACTCCATTCTTTCCCATCACTATCGGCAGGTCAGACTGATTTTCAGCACTCTCATACACTGAGACTGGTGTCTCTACACATGATTAAAATTGTATATGTAGGAGCTTCGCTGGCTTTGTACTAGATTGTCTCCTGTTGTGTTGGTCTCATTCTGTTTGTTCCATGCTTGCTTGTTAGGAGGCCGAATAACCCTGACTCCCCGTTCCTTGTGACCCAGCCTGCCTCTGATCGGGGTCCTGTAGCCACTGTGGAGGTTGCTCAGGTTTGTCTGAGTCCACCTCAGGCACCGCTCATCACTCCTTCTGTAAGAAATGCATGTTATGTGTCTGTTATTTGAATTACAATTCAACAAGATGTTGTTATTATTATACTAAACAAAACATAAGTTGCTTTTGTATTTTTTGTTTCAGTAATAGTTAGTCCATCAGGTTTTGTAGATTTCTGTTCATTTTGGCACACACTTTTACCAATTGGTGCACGATATAGATTTTCTGAGTGTTTCAATGATTATTCTAAATATTGCCACAAGGTTTTGATGAAATTCAGATTTGGTGATTTTTACCGGGACATCAAAATGTCCCAAATTTGGCAAATGTAACAGATGATGTTATTTTGAAACACCAAATGTAGTAATGTTCTATTTTCAATCCTGTGACATTGTTCTCCCTATTATTTTTACACCACCCTTATCTCACATGTAACATTCGTCCAGGTAAACAACCTTTAAACATTAAGGTGCTGCTATTAGTAGCTGCAAGATATTTTTGCCTGGGTAGTGTAGTATACAGACAGCATGGAGGCACACTGTTTTTAGAGAGGCACAGGCTCCAGAGACTCTGGTTCAAACCCCAGCCCAGCCACTGTCCGTGTGGGTTTCCTCCCACATTTCACAGACATGCGTTAGGTCAATTGGTGTCTGTTAAAATGTGAGACAGAGACCCAGTGAGCACCCAGTCCAGGGTTGGTTCTTTCACCTTGTGCTGCTGGATATGCCTCGGCACGTGTGACCCTGAGTAAGATGTGTTAACTAGTGTTTTTATGGCTAAGGATGGCAGTTGGTGGCAAAAATAATATAACGATTAAATAAATATTCACATTATTTATTTTACTGTTGTAGTTTTTTTTATTATTTAACCAAAAAAGGTACTGGGCCTATACAGTGGGGCAAAAAAGTATTTAGTCAGCCACTGATTGTGCAAGTTGTCCTACTTAGAAAGATGAGAGAGGTCTGTAATTTTCACAAATTTAATTGTAAATCATGGTGGAAAATAAGTATTTGGTCACCCACAAACAAGCAAGATTTCTGCCTCTCTTCCCAGCCTGGTGCAGGTCTACAATTTTATTCCTAGTGTCCTTCAACAGCTCTTTGGTCTTGGCCATGGTTGAGTTTGGAGTCTGACTGTTTGAGGCTGTGGACAGGTGTCTTTTATACAGATAATGAGGTCAAACTGGTGCCATTAATACAGGTAACGAGTGGAGGAGCTTCTTAAAGAACAAGTTACAGGTCTGTGAGAGCCCAGAAATCTTGCTTGTTTTGTGGGTGACCTAATACTTATTTTCCACCATGATTTACAATTAAGTTCTTTAAAAATCCTACAATGTGATTTCCTGGATTTTTTTTCTCATTTTGTCCCATAGTTGAAGTGTACCTATGATGAAAATTACAGACCTCTCTCATATTTCTAAGTAGGAGAACTTGCACAATCAGTGGCTGACTAAATACTTTTTTGCTCCACTGTATACAAGACTTAAACAGCCCTCTCATCATCCCTTCATTAATTTTATTTATATGTTCTGAAGTAGAACATCATCTTTATTATATTGTGAGATTGATATGTAAAATATGAAATATTCCATATGTAATGTACTATTACTTTCTTTGCATAATTCTAGATGATTTCATACAGTGGATCTGATTTTACAACGGCCAGTTTGGCTAAGGGCAGCTCACCACAATCACCCAAAGATGGGCGCACTGTCAATACAGGGAAAGTGCTCAAATCTATCTTTGTACCCAACATTGGCTGGGCCTCACAGGTAAGATATATTTGTCCGTAAAGAAAGTGAATATGGTGAAATCAAATGTTTAGAATGCTGCTCAAAACACATTGTTACCATACATCACCGGCAGCCTAAAGTGACAAAGTTATGCTTAAAAAATATATATTTTCTGTTTTTTTAAGCTAACAAGTGGAGAGGTATGGGTTCAGTTTAATGATGGGTCTCAGCTGGTGGTCCAGGCAGGTGTCTCCTGCATCACCTTCACCTCTCCAGAAGGAAACATCACCAGGTAAACTACTTTTATTAAACCAGCAGGGAATGAAAATGGCTGTAAAAAGCAGTACTTATTCTTGGCCTTGCCTCTTTGTGTAGGTATAAGGAGAATGAGAAGTTACCAGAGCTGGTCAAAGAGAAGCTCCATTGCCTTTCGTCCATTCTGAGCCTTTTGGCAAGTCCTGCTGTACGAAGCTGAGTGGTGACATTAACGAGAGAAACTGGAGCGTGTTCCCTTCGCTTGACAGTGAAGAGCAAAAGCACTTCTTTTTATAGACTTTGCTCAGTGTAAATTCTGTTTCTGAAAAAAAGCATTACATGTCTGTAAATACATTTTTAAACCGTTGTACAGATAGTTCCAAAAATTATGAAAAGTATATATTTTTATGTTGTACAGTGTGTTTCTTGAACTTGTTGTGTAGTGCATTTGTGTTGCATGAGAAGAATATTTTTTACTTTGGAATATGTATCTCATTGACCAGTGACATGTCAACAATAAACACCTGTCTTCTGGCTGCATAACCAGTCGTCCCTTAATTTCACATTATGGGGGTTCTTACAACGATGGACTGGTATAAGACAGGCTTGGATGATGAGTTCATTGTGCCTCACATGCAGATTTTTTAAAAATTATTGTGGCATCAGTTGTTGAGACTGAATAACTATAGGGTACAGAAACAAAAAGTATTTTTTTTGTATTCTTACATGGCCCGAGCCTCACAGAGTACATTTATATCTAAAAACATTTATAGGTAATTGGGTGGTGCAGTAGGCTAATACACTAGTTCACCTCTGCAGGGACTTGGGTTTGAATTCTCCCAGGTCATGCATTGAATACAGACATGATTGGCTACATCTGAGGGAGTGGAGGCCAGTTGGGGGATCATCTCCTGGTTTTGTGATAGACTGCATTTTGAGGACCACAAAGTCCTGACCAAGAAAAAGGGGTCAAAATCTGGAAAATATTTTTAGAATACTGTAGAGGGAAAGTGCATTGTCTAACAATTGGAATAATTTGTTGTACACTGTTTTGCACGTCAATGATATTTAAGAATAAAATAATAAAGCGCATAAATTATAGAGTTTTCCCTAATGGATCTAACTTTACAGCAACCAGTTTGACTAGCCTGTCAGTACAGAAAAAAGCGCTAAAGTCTCTTTGTATCTCACATGGGCTGGGCCTCGCAGGGTAAATATTTAACTTAAAACATTCAGCAGAATGTAGGTGGTGCAGTAGGCTAATACACTGGTCTGCCACCACAGGGACTTGGGTTTGAGTCCTGGAGCTGCAAGTGACGTGCATTATGTATGCGAAATTTACTGTGCAAGACAGCAATGCTCAAGCATGCCTCATTCATTTACCTTGCTGTGCCCTCCGTGTCCCTTTAGGGGTCGCCCCCAGCTCTGGGATCCACTGCTGTAGAGGGAAAGTGCATTGTCAGATAACCAGAATAATTTGGATTTTGCTAGTTGTCAGATAACTTGTTAGTTTTATCATCAAAACTTTGGTTAATTGGAATTACATATTTTTAAATGTTAGTATATACTGTTAAGCAAAGTATCATGTTTTAACCCAGAGCCCACTGAATGCAGGCAAAGTACACCCTGGACAGAGCACCAGTCCCTCATCCATCTGTCCATAAATGCATGACCTGGCATTCATGTTACAGGCCCAACCCAGGATTTTAACCCGGGCACTTACTGTCGTTTCCTGCAGCACACACTTACCACCGAGCCACATGTTTGTTAATACCCTCTAAAAATGATTAAACTTGAGTAACTGGTTTTGGAAGTGAAACAGGTTCACTAAGCACATTGGCGCCATCTATATGTCAGTGCAGAAGTTACAGAACAGTATTTCCTCTACTGAACAGCAGGCGTCGCTTTTGCATCGGAATCTGCCTGGCTGCGCTCACATTTGGGGTGAAAAGCCCTGCCAGTCTGCCTTGAATGAAGCCGGCCTTACGTCATGAGGGTGTGATCAATTCAGAGATCTAAGCTCGCAATTTCAGCGCGACTGCACAGAATATTTCGCTTACTGCTCGACCTGAGCGCATGTCTTCGAGCTTCGCGGGTGCGATCATGGAGAGTGACGGCCAGTCCTGTAGCTAGCTCCGGAATCAGACGCAATGGGAGATGTGTTAGCTGGCTAGCTGGGCAAAGGTAACTGATCAAATTGTTTTTTTGCAGAGTTCCGATTCAAATGTGGGGCGCGTGTGCTGAATACCAATCACCACTGCACCGGAGCTGCGTGTGTCATCGCTTTCTGCTGATCAGAGCTTTAAGAATTGTCACCAATTCGGTCAGGATAGCGTGCTCGTGCTAGCTAATCTACCCTGTGTTTCTGATGCATCTGAACAAGTTAGCTAGCTTGTTAAGAGCACGCTGGTGAAATCTAACAGTTCTCGAAGGACTTGGAGGTGCGGATGTCGATCACAGTACAAACTAGATTCACGTTAATGCATCACCACATCGCTCAGCACTGATTGGAACTGTGACTCTGGCGCACTTCTGTACGAAACGGTGTGTTCGGTTAATAAGGAGGTATTTCTGTTTACATACTGTTTAGTGTGGCGGAGCGGCACGCTGTCTGCTTCTGTTTCTCTACATTGCATGACAGCTTTATAGCAAAGTACAAATGTGTCATATCTATCTGACCGGCCCTCTTACTGGCTTTACAGTGCGGTGTACTGCGAACAAACTGTTTCTCGTGGACTGAGACTCTGCTAGCTGAGTAAAATGCAGACATTTCTGAGAGGAAAACGTGTGGGCTACTGGCTCAGTGAGAAGAAAGTGAAGAAACTCAATTTCGTCGCCTTTGCTGAAATGTGCAGGTAAGACTTGATTTTAATGAAGTCTGTCAGTCTTAGTTTCTTCACCTTGTTGTGTTGACTTCAGCTCATGCACCTGTGCATGTTAAGTTAATCTGTTGCTTGGGCGACTTTCTTGTTTTTGTACGGGAAAAACTTATATAAAGACAGTAATACGAAAGCACTCATTGAAAGAAATTCCCCTGAAAGGAAATCTGGACCTTGTAGATTACCTTAAGAGAAGTTAGTATGTATGTCTATTCTTATGCTTATTTCCAACTAGAATAATTCTGCTCATATGTTAATGCCATGGTATGGAAGCTTCATCATCAACAACAACAACAGTTGTTTTTAATAAGGCTTCATGTAGTGGACTGGCATCCCGTTCAAGACATGTTTACCATTGCTCCTTGGCTTCCCCAATATAGACTCTGGACCACTGGGACTTGACCAGAACAAGCAGGGATAAAAAAAAGGAAATGTAGACCAATAGAAAGAATAGCTCAGATGTCTTAATGTCAAATTAAATGTGGACGGTAGCCTAGTGGTTAAGATACTGGACTCTGGACCAGAAGGTCCAGGGTTCAAGTCCAACCTCTGCCAAGCTGCCACTGTTGGGTCCTCGAGCAAGACCCTTAACCGACAATTGCTTGGATTGTAAGATTGTACCAATTGTAAGTCGCTCTGGATAAGGGCGTCTGCTAAATGCTATAAATGTAAATTATATGCGAATACACAAAGTAGAAAAGTGCACTGTTTATCAGTGGCTTTATCAGTAATTTGTGGGTTCTTCTCTAATCTTGATCCTCACACCTTCCACAGTGGAAATGGCCCTTGCTCATATAGGTGTTGCTACCCTCTGGCATTAACCGATAGTGTTCCTTTTGTTAGTTCTCACTAGCGGTGCATCAATACTTGTACTGGTATTGGTTATTCCACTGGGTACTTCTATTAAGAATTTCCTAATTCCCTTATACATGCATTATATTTGATGTCAGTGTAGATTATGTAGTAATTCTGTTGTGTGTGCTGTTCGTTTGACCGTGCGGTCATGGTTTCATAACTGGTTGTAGTGAACTACAAGCAAAGTAATACACAGTCCAAGCAATAGTCAAGCTGGTGTGTTTGAAGACATGCTCAGTATTTCGAGTATCCTAGAAGTTGTCCACCTTGTTTTACTTGAATGTATACTCTGAAGTCACACTCGTTGTTCCTGATGCCGTGACATTTGGCTTTGGTATGTTTGCGTTCAGAGGATGTTAAGCTATACTTCCACTGTTTATTTAAATGACTCAGACATACATACATTTATATCAAACACATTTTGATTCGGGTGTTTTGAAATTTACAGTCGTATCTAAGCACTTGAGTACTCTGCAACTCGAATTCCTTTCTCAACACATTTAGACAAGGAAAAAGTTCTAAGCACTTGTTTGTTTGGCTCTCGGCACACTTGCTTAAACTCGTTCCAGCCGAGACATAGGATCACCTGTCAGTCTCATGATACAGCTGGCACAGTGCAGATCTTGGCAGTGTTTTTCCTCATTTTTACATCTACAGTGCACTATCCTTAGTGCAGATATGTCACCATGGGTCTTAAGAAGGTTAGTTATAATGGCTATCCGATAGGAAAACAGTGAGAACCAATGCGTAGTACCATACTCTCTCGCATATGCTGGGCACTCAGCCAGCTGAGCAGCAGCGTCGTGAGTTCGCCAAAGGACTAAGCATTCAATGCATTATTCCGTAAATGACTTGACATTTTCAGCACTTTAAAAAAAAATAAAATAAAATAGGCTTTGTATTAATATTTTTTGCCTAACTGTAGGTTAATGTAAGTGTTTTACGCATGTTTAAGGTACATATACACTGCCTGGCCAAAAAAAAAAAAAGTTACCACCTGGATTTAATTAAGCAAATAGGTAAGAGCCTGCCATCAGATAATTCCTGCATTGCTGATTATGTTTCAGCTGGCAGCAAGTTCTTTAACCCTAACTGATGCGGTGAGAAGCTTCTCATTTGTTAAACAACCATGTCGAAAGACGCATCCTGTGGTTGTGGAAAAGATTTTACTGTTTCAGAAGAGTGAAATTATTGGCATGCATCAAGCAGAGAAAACATCTAAGCAGGTGAACCTACTAAAGTCAGGTTAAGAACTGTCCAACGCATTATTAAAAAGTGGAAGGACAGTGGGGAAACATCATCTTCGAGGAAGGAATGTGGTCAGAAAAAATCTTGAATGATTGTGATCAGCGATCACTTAAACGTTTGGTGAAATTAAATCGTAGAAAAACAGCAGTAGAACTCAGGGATATGTTTAATAGTGAAAGTAAGAGCATTTTCATACACACACAATGAGAGAGGAACTCAAGGGATTGGGACTTAACATCTGTGTAGCAACAAGGTCATGTGGTCTGATGAGTCCAGGTTTACCCCGTTCCAGAGTGATGGACGCATCAGGGTAAGAAGACAGGCGGCTGAAGTGATTCACCCATAATGCCTGGTGCCTACCGTACCAGCCTGTGGGGGCGGTGCTATGATCTGAGGTTGCTGCAGTTGGTTAGGTTTACATTCAGCAACGTTATGTGCACAAAGAATGAGGTCAGCTGATGCCTGAATATACTGAACGACCAGGTTATTCCATCAATGGACTTTTCTTCCCTGACGAGCATATTCCATGATGACGATGCCAGGATTCATCAGGCTCAAATTGTGAAAGAGTGGTTCAGTGAGCATGAGACATCATTTTCACACATGGATTGGCCACCACAGAGTCCAGACCTGAACAACACTGGGAATCTCTGGGATGTGCTGGAGAAGAATTTGCACAATGCTCCAACTCTCCCATCATCAATAGTCTAGTCAAGTCACATTTATTTATATAGTGCTTTTTACAACGGCGCATTGTCAATCCCAAATTGAGAAAGCCTAGGGTGACAGTGGCAAGGAACAAGGAAAAATCCCCTAAGCGTTATGAGGAAGAAACCTTGGGAGGACCCAACCTCCTTGGTTGGTGTAGATGATAAATGTAAGAATGAAACTATTTTATCTAATCAAAGTAGTCTTCTAGTCATGGTTCAAATAAAATGATGTGAAATATGCATATCGGCATTATGTAGTCCGATACAGAGTCACTCTAGGATCTTGAGTCTAAGCAGGAAAGTCCTTGGTGGCACTTTGTCCCCAGCCAACCGGAGGAGGGAGAGAGTTACTTGCCTCTGCTCTGGCCCGGGTATAGTGGAGCTGGAGTTGATGACGGAAACAACTTGAGTGAAGCCGAGGCAGATGAACATCTTCATGTGTGGGGCTGGAACTGGTACCGGAATACAGCTCGGAGAGAAAACAGAAAATGTAGTTAGTTATTGATTAAGAGCACAGAGTCCATTAGCAAACACTAATGCCACGTGTGACTCTGGCAGCATTAGCTATAGCAGCATATCTAGAAAGAGAAGAACCAGACGGTAACACAGCAAAGGGGTATCACATGAGACATCAGCAACCCCACGGGAGGCAAAAAGACAGAAACCCAACGTCCCAGATCACTACAACACTCTTTGACTATGAACCCTCAGATCTGCCCTTAGTCTAAGGCAAGGATGCACAAGTCAAGATCAAGAGGACTGAAGCCCTAAAGAAGGTATAAAAGAAGTTCTGCACCCTGCAAATGAAGTAGATGTGGACTGTGGTAGCCCAGTGGATAAGGTCCAGGGTTCAAATCCCACCTCTGCCAAGCTGCCACTGTTGGGTCCTTGAGCAAGGCCCTTAACCCACAATTGCTTGGATTGTAAGACTGTACCACTTGTAAGTCGCTCTGGATAAGGGCGTCTGCTAAATGCTGTAAATGTAAGTAGATGAACTGGATTGTATGACTCTCAAATAAATATTGTGACATTGCAGAAGCTTGTGGAAACGATGCCACAGCGAATGCGTGCCATTAAAAAAAAGCTAAAGGTGTGACCTTTTTTTTTAAGTTTTTTAAAAAATTTTTTGTTTTTTTTTATTGGCCAGGAAGCATATATACAGCATATATTAAACTCCTCGGGTCATGGTACATTGAACTTGTGATGGATTTGTCGGAACATAGTCGGAGCATAAATCCAGGAGCACCTGTACAATACAACTCCATTAATGCATATAGTGCCGTATACAGTGTGGATTTTCTGGGAGTCTGGAACGGATTAATTCATTTTACATTACTCCTTCTGGGAAAAATTGGTTTGTACTCGTCGTTTTTGGCTCTTGACGAGCCTTCTGGAACAAATTACTGACGAGTACCGAGGTACCACTGTGTGTCACAACACTCTTATTATTCTGGCACATTTGAACAATTGAGATGAAAAATGAGCTTGAATTGTTAGTAGGATGATGTTTTCTGCTGAGTGAGTGAACCAAAAGTGAGCATTTAACTGTTAGGGTACATTGCACTAATTTACATTAAGGTATTAAGCATTCATGTGATGCAGCGGTCAAACACCCTAGCTCACCATCACAGTGACCCAAGTTTGAGTCTTGGGAGTGCCTTTTGGCTAGGTCTGGCATCGTATTACAGGCACATTTGACTGTGCCTGATACAGGGGCCTGCTGCATGAGCAACCCTTCCAGGATGGTCTCTGACCAGGGCAAAACCTTAAAAAAAAGTTAACTGTTAAGTAACCCTCATAGCTTAATGCCAGGTCGTTTGAGTATATTGATTTCCATTTCAGAGAGTACTGAAAGACATGTAATAGCAAATTGATATCATTGCATCCCTAGTCATGGCTGTAATTGTTATTCAGTTAAGTTTTGGTTAAGTTGTGGAGCTCTTGATTTATTCTGTGCTCATTTTAGCAGCAGTTGGTGCCCTATTCACAACCCAGCATTGACACCGAGATGTATAAAGAACCCCATAAACCTACTGTGGCCAGCACACGTGCACTGAGGCACTGTCACAATTGTACTAGAATGGTAGCTGCTTGTAGGGTAGAGTGGAACACTACAGATGGACTCCGTTCAGTAATGAGTGTGATAGACTGTGTAAACAGCTATACAATACCTGGAGGTTTAATTCTGTTTTGCTACAGTTATTTTTGGCTACAGTTATCACTAGTGCATTTGATTAGCTGTGCTGTAACTAGGGCTGTACCAATCAAAATCCATACAAGATCACGTGATTATGTAACTGCAGTTTCTATGGCAATCACGAGTGTTATCTCCTCACAATCAACTTGAAGAAAACCCTGTTTCTGTTTCGTTCCCCTTATATTTTGTAAATATTTTTATCTGATACAGTACTGTTCAAAAGTCTTTGGCCACCATTAGATTGGCTATGCCACTGTTTTAGCAATTGTGGAATGACCATAAATTATTACATGTCAGTCTCTTTGCTATAATACAACCCAAAACATAAAATCAGAAAAAATACCATCTGTAGGCTACAGTGGCAAGTATGTAGTGTCATCCCCCTACACTTGAGCAATAGCAGCGTCAGGCATCTCATCAGCCTGCCAAGTTGACCCTTCTTAGTCTGAAGAGGCTTGATCAGGAATGGTATTTTTGGAAGGGTAGCAGCCAAGAAACCACTTTTTTCTAAAGGGGAACAGGATGAAGAAGCTTGAAGCAAAATGTATGAAGATTGTGAATGAAGATCAGTGGAGCATTATGGTGTGAAGAATCCAATTCTGACGTTTTTGGGTCCAGTCATCAACCAGATGATGTATGTGGTCCTCATACCATTGCTTAAACGACCGCCCTAATGGTAGCGTAAGACTTTCGCTCAGTACTATATATTGTGTTGAACTATATCCTCTCATTCATTTATTCTTAGTGGCAGTATGTATCTGTCACTAACATCAAACTTGACAAACTTTGTTTGTACCTTGACAACAGTCTTGAGCTAACATTGTGGATATTGACTTAGCATAATGAACATGCCTTGAAGTGCAGTAGAAGGTAGTCGATCCCAGTTTGACATGGTTATATTACTGCTGTGGACTCCCTTGCATACAGTACTCTATAAAGTGCTTAGTCTTGTCAGTGTTTTTACGTCACTGCATGTCTTACAAAGCACAGGTATGGACACCGCTCCAGTTTGTGACTCTTAAATTGAGTGTGTACATCAGTTTCTGCCGTTTGTCTCCTGATGCTCTGTAAACGTACATTACAGCTCCAGATCAGCAAATGTTTGTGTTGCTGTTTGGGTAGTGGACTTTGAGTAATGCCTAAAATACATTTCACAAGTATTTGAGTATGGCTGCTATAGGCGAGTACTTGACTCCATTACATCCAACAACTATCAGGCACTAAGTGCATTGACTTGGGTGACAGCAGACTGTTTTTTAGGTCAAGGTAATACTTAGTATTAGAATTAGGGATAATAATTAGAATTAGGGATGTCTAGTCCAAGCGTTAGTAATCTGTTAGTTCTAAGTCCTCAAGGTCATATTTTTTGGTGCCATTAATCACGTTTTACTGCCTGACCTTGTGAGGGACTTGAGGTTATAGTCTGACATCTGAAAAAGATCCACTATTCACTACATTTACATACCATATAGAACACTAGTAGACTATAGGGAACACAATTGGTGAGTTTGGTAAATGAATTGGGACACTTCCTTATACGCTTTGTACATTACTGTGCAACAGCAGATTCCATCACTTAAGCACACTTCATCACATGACACACTAGATAATAGCTTGAATGTCCTCTTCTTTGTAAAAGCATTTATTAAAATGAATATTAATACAACGAAAAATGACAATTTATTACACTTGTAAATGTGATGCCTTGGCTGACGTTTGTCGGATTGGTCGCAAATGTTGTTCAAACACTTTTGAATTGTTGAATTCGGAAAAAAGTACTAATAATTTGTTGTCCACTTGTTTATTGACATTTCTAATGTGCCCCTAGTGAGTTTGTGTACGAGTGTGTGAGTGTGCCCTGTGATGGATTAGTGCCCTGTCTGGTTGTTCTTGCCTTGTGCCCTGTGCCACTGACTAGTCATCAGCTTTCCTCTGACCCTGAACAGGATTATGTGGATAAGAATGAATGAATTATTGTTGCTCACTTGTATGGATGTTTAGTACTTTTTAATGTAAAAACGATTGCTTTAAAAGAAAAAAAAAAAAAAGATGAATTAAGATTAACACGATAATTGTGCAGTAACCACAAGTAAATATTTTACTACTTAAAGCCCTACTTTGAATCTCAACAACCAGCCAAATTCAGCTCCACATTTTGGGTTTGCCTTCAAAGTTATGCCAAAAACATTTAAACTTAATTTACAACCAGATGGAACGCCCTTTGTTTGGAGGATGGCAATGGACACTTTTATTTTTATTTTATATATATATATATATATATATATATATATATATATATATATATATATATATATATATATTATATATATGATATATATATATATATATATATCTATATATATATATATCTATATATATATATATATATATAATTTTTTTTTTTTTTTACTGTGATCATAGGGGTACTGGTTAAAAGTCTTAGGCCACCACTGAATTAGCTGTTTTAGCAATGGTATAAAGACCATATATAAAATATTAATTGGAGATGACTGCTCCCCAGAATTTCAAACTTGGATTTGTCACTCCTTAATACTCTTTTCCCCACTTCATTCCAGTCTTCCTAGTATCTGTCGTATTATCTATGAGGCTAAATGTTTATGTATTTACAATTTCACCTTTTGTCAAAGTGATCACATCATGCAGCCCTACAGCCAGTGTCAGTAAAACGCGGCAGAAGCGTGA
This sequence comes from Ancistrus triradiatus, assembly GCA_025084515.1. Lineage (NCBI taxonomy): Eukaryota > Metazoa > Chordata > Actinopteri > Siluriformes > Loricariidae > Ancistrus > Ancistrus triradiatus. The sequence continues at coordinate 410,269 of JAJAGP010000274.1, read as the reverse complement.
AAAGCATCCTGTTGCTTAGATGGCTGCATGGCTATAAGTAGGGATAATGTTACTTAAACTACTGTTTACTAATTCTATACTGTTCCCCCCAGGTTTTGTTGATGCCCGCAGGCTTCATGTGTAAAATTTGCTCAGAAATAGTTGATTTATCACTACATAGAAAATGCTTGCTGTTAAGTGAAGGAAAGAGAAGCTGAAAGCAGACTGATCTGAAAGTGTTGAAATGCATTAGCAGTTATTGCCAACCCTAATGGTTGACACATCAACCATTCTAATCCACTGCAGATAAATGACTTCCAGTAATCTGTTGGAGATGTGATTGTGGACTGTACCTACCATAGCTCTTAGCCTGGGATAAATGAGTGCAGCCAGGCCAAGTACTGAAACCTCTTCAAGGAGAGAAGATGTAAGTGAAGAGGATTTGGTACAAAAAGGGGGACACATCTGTAGTCTGGGAATATGTCAGTTCTAAACCAGATGACCACGCTCAGTCCAGAGCTTTGTGTAAGTGTGCTGGGCCGTTGTGGCTAGTGTCACAGGAAACATGAAAAAACTTTACCATCGCAAGTACAAGCACAACCAACCACATATAAGGAGAGTTCAGCAAAAAAGTCTGAAAGCACTGTTAGATCTACCTCTCATCATGATGCAGCTCCATGTGTAAAACAAAAATCTATTACTCATCGCTTTGAAAGCGTGGCACCATACTATTTGGGCTCCTGGCGTCATAAATAAATAACCGACGCTATCACATTTTATATTTGGGTAAAGATATGGGTAGCAAATAAGGCTTTGTGCACTTGCAAGAAGGAGAAACAGGACCAGATTCCATCACAACCACATCTTTCCATAACGGAGCTGTGTGATCAGTGCATCAACTAGTACAGCCTGAACTAGTGCTGGGTGGTATACCGGTTCAGCCTGTATACTGGTGTGAATTTCATTTACATTTACAGCATTTAGCAGACGCCCTTATCCAGGGGAACTTACAATTGATACAACCTTACAATCCAAGCAATTGTGGGTTAGGGGCCTTGCTCAAGGACCCAACAGTGGCAGCTTGGCAGAGGTGGGATTTGAACCCTGGACCTTCTGGTCCATAGTCCAGTACCTTACCCGCTAGGCTACCACAGTCCCATACGGTATGTATTTTTCATATACCTCCATACCGGTGCATAGCAGAAACACAACTCTAACAAATGGGTAGCAAATTGTATAATATTTTTCACCGCTACGAGCGCTGCTGACTCTGAGTAGAACTACATCACTAGAAACCGTCTGTTAACAGCTGGGAAAGGCTCCATCAGATAAAAGAACAGATCACAGAACTGGATTATAAAGCGAGATCGCCGACTCAAAAGAAGAACCACGTTATGAATGCAGTCACTCTGGCGACTGATTCAGAGTAATGATTAACTCAGAATTTTGTGGGGCAAAGTAAACCTTACAGGAATTAAAGCTTTCGTTATTTACATATATAAAACGGATTCGGCCGGTTTTAGCGTGATCGGCTTCAGTCGGTGTCATATAACCGATTCTGTGTCAGTCGAGCACATGAACAGCACAGTGCTTTTACTAACTTTAATTCATAATTCAGTTCAGGTCAGTTCATAATTAAAAGTTTCAGGCACTCAGGGGGGTTTGTTTGATGTATGTTTAAGGGTTTCTTTGTTGACATGATGAGAAAGAAGCGTTATATGTTTCGGCTGTGTTTTGGGTGCTACTTAGCTAGTCAACCTGATGGTCTCATTACTGATGATGGACTAGGGACACTACTAAGGAGTTAGTGGTTCATTTTGAACACAACCATGTCTCTGGCATGGAAACGTTTACAGCGTGCTGCTTGGGTTACATACATGGCGAAAATAAACCATGAAGGATCAACTCCGAAAACGATCGGAATAATGGATTTAATAAGATGTTTAAAAGAAATTTTTTATTTGAATTATACATTTTTGGCCACACCAACCAGCTCTAGTCCGAACTGAACAAGCGGAATTCTCTGCTTGTACAACGGAGCCCCCTGTGAGCTTGACAGTTTACTTCATTAGCCAGGAATTAAAACGTCTGTTTGCAGACATATTTTACTGAAGAACATACTGGAAAACATAGCTTTTGGGTTGTGAGATGCTTTGACGAGCTGGAGGTTTATGTAATGTGTGTTAATGCGGTTAAAGCCCTCGAACTGAATGGCTGGACTAGACTTCAGTGTTTTGGGCATAGACTCCACCTTGCTATTAGTAAATTTTACTAACAATTTTATATATATAGTATAGTCTAGTCAACTGATTTATGATGAGACATTTTTATGCATACTGCCTGAACATTGGCAACAGAAATTATAATGAAGTTGCTATTTGTTTTATAAGTGGTGGGCTCAGTGAACTAAATTAAAAAGAGTATTTTATTTGCATTTTTAACTTTATTTTTCTATCATTTAATTACATATTTATTTATTTGTATGATTACTGGTTGTTTATGGAATACAAAATGCTTGCACTATTATAATTTGTGTTGTCTAATTTATGGAGATGTTGATCTGTTGTCCATATCATGCACCCCTAATACACACTCGTAGTTCATTTATCACAAGTCATTTTCATGTATTTCCTCATATCATGCGGGCCTATTCTGTTGTACTAACAAGTAATCCTTCAAAAGTTGTACTGCTGTGCTTTTAATATAGAGTTCAGTTATGTGTGGTTTAAGATCGCGCTACAATATTTAGTCCCGCTAATTGTGATTGATAATAAATTTTGTTTTCCTTTCACCCTAAACAAATAGCTTTTCCATTAAAAAAATCACTACACAGCCACGCAAGTATACAGTATAACCTACAACAGAATGCATTTATTACCATTTAATAATTCAGTAGCATTATTCTTGTCATGTCTTTGCTGTATCACAACATGTAATTGGGACGGTTTGAGGCCCATTCAAGATTTGCATTCAGAACACTAAAAAACTACACATCAGCAGTTACCAGAATGATACTTTATCAGTGCAAACTGATCATTTAATTAGGTCCTTTTATGAGAAATACCTTGCACATACTGTTGTCTTGTGCCGTGTCAGTGTGTTTTATTTTGATAGAATCTGTTGTCAGGAGTGTGGAAGGAAGGTGTGTCCGAATTCATCTACCACCCTCAGCAATTCTGTTCTCTACAGGCCAGTAGCCCTGTAACATTAAAACCAACTGCCTAGTATTGTGATTTCCCACTTGTGCCACTAAGGCTCTGAGCTGTTGAGCCATGGACTCTAAGGTACTCTGAAGGTGTCCTGTGGTATGTCGCACCAAGACATTAGCAACAGATCTTTTAAATCCTACAAGTTCTAAGTTGGTGCCTCCATGGATCTAGCTTGTTTATCCCGCACTTCCCACAGATGCTCGAGCTGATTGAGATCTGAAGAATACGGTGGCCTGGAACACTTTTGTAGAGTTCCTCAAACCATTCCTGAGCAGTTTTTGCAGTGTGGTGATGTGCATTATCCTGCTTAAAGGGGCAACTGCCATGAAGGAATACTGTGGCCATGAAGGGGTGTACTTGGTCTGCAACAGTGTTTAGGTGGTACATGTAGAGTAATATCCACCTGAATGCCAGAACCTAGTGTTTCCCCAGCAGAACATTGCCAAAAGCATCATGCTACGTGTTATTCCCTTCACTGGTCAGTAATGTTGTTATGGCTGATCAGTGTAGTATGTATAGTACGTAACTGGGTGCTTCAGAGGGTCAAGCAGAGAATGCAATTAAATATTTTTTAAAAATGTTAACACGTTAACGCATCAGCCCTAGTTAAACATCAGTATTTTTTTTGTTTGACCATACAATGTTAACTGAAACAAATGTGTTCAAATTAAGAGATCGTGCTATAGTGTTCCCTGTTGTTCTGCATTGAACAATCCTGTCTACTTATTAGGTAATGTTTAATCATTACAAGTTAATCGTTACGGGTTATTCATCTGAGAGGAACCATGGCTAATTAGTCAGCATTCAGAGAATGAACGGAATGGGAACAATAACAGTGAGGTGAGGAACTAGTTTAGGGCAAGTGTAGGCATGACCTGTTTCTGTAGGCATTGAAACCTGATTGAATAGAATTGCTGGTTTAAGGTTCTGGCTATATGCTGGTGTGTATACTGGTCTAAGAAAAAGAGCCAGGAAGTCACTTTAACATATTTGTGAAATCATGGAGTCTCTCTCAACCTCCAGCTGAATGAAAAGTTATGTAATGTGTAGGGCAGGCATTGCATTAGATCTTGTCAGAAGGAAGAGAGTATGAGAGTCAGAGGGAGTAAAAAAGCGGAAAAGATCACTATCACTATGAGCATTGAGCTCTGTCACTCAGTGGCAGGACCCAGTGCTATTTGGAGCCGCACTGAGTAAAGTGAATTTTAGTCTCTAGTAAACACTCATTGATGTGACATTAGGGGTAGTGCTTAGCCTTTTCATTTTGTTGCTGCTTTTTGTCCAAGGAGACTTTTTCTTCAATCTTGTACAAAATGAGTATGATGCTTTTCTTGAAGAGATTTAACATTTTATTATGGATAGGTTTTAAAAAACTTGACAACTTGGGTTAATGTCCAACACTGAAATTGCAGCGGTGGCCATAGTTCATAGTTGTATTTACGAAGAATCATTCCAAACAAATAGCAGATAAAAACATTTGTTCAATAATTCTTCAAAGGGTTTACGAATCAACTGTAAGAATATGTAGATTTTACATTGCAATAAAGAGCGCACCCATTCTAACCAGTTATGTCATGCCAAATGATAAATTTAAGCTTTTTATTTTTACAAAATGTTTAAGAATCATCTCCATGCGATGTGACTAATATATGTGTAGAACATGCCATGTAAGTGTTGATTTTCAGCCCTAATTGGTAGTGGATGGGAGACGCATTTTAAGTTGTGAAGGAGTCTTCAACATGCGACACAAACTACATTAAAAAGTACCACAATTGCTCTGTTTTGTCCAACTTTCAATAAGAGATTGTTGTCTGTATTATTATATACACTGTTCTTCGATATCGGTGTTGTATTGAAAATGGAAATTATGCTATAATTAAGTTCTGAGCTGTGGCTCAGTGGCAAACCAGGTTACTCACATATTCAGTGGGGCCTAACAGTATTTAGTCAGTCACTGATTGTGCAAGTTCTCCTACTTAGAAAGATGAGAGAAGTCTGTAATTTTCATCATGGGTACACTTCAACTATGAGAGACAAAATGAGAAAAAAATCCAGGAAATCACATTGTAGGATTTTTAAAGAATTTCATTGTAAATCATGATGGGAAATAAGTATTTGGTCACCCACAAACAAGCAAGATTTCTGGCACTCACAAACCTGTAACTTGTTCTTTAAGAAGCTCTTCTGTTCTCCACTCGTTGCCTGTATTAATGGAACCTGTTTGACCTCATCATCTGTATAAAAGAAACCTGTCCTCAGCCTCAAACAGTCAGACCCCAAACTCAACCATGGCCAAGACCAAAGAGCTGTTGAAGGACACCAGGAAGAAAATTGTAGACCTGCACCAGGCTGGGAAGAGTGAATCTACAATAGGCAAGCAGGTTGGTGTGAATAAATCAACTGTGGGAGCAATTGTAAGACATACAAGACCATTGATCATTTCCCTTGATCTGGGGCTCAATGCAAGATCTTGTCCCGTCGGGTCAAAATGATCATGAGAACGGTGAACAAAAACCCCAGAACTACACGGAGGAACCTGATGAATGACCTGCAGAGAGCTGGGACCGACGTAACAAGGCTACCATCAGTAACGCACTACCCCAAAAGAGACTCAGATTCTGAAGTGCCAGGCGTGTCCCCCTGCTTAAGCCAGTACATGTCCAGGCTCGTCTGAAGTTTGCCATAGAGCATATGGATGATCCAGAAAAGGATTGGGAGAACATCATGTGGTCAGATGGAACCAAAATAGAACGTTTTAGTAAAAACTCAACTGGAGGAAAAAGGATGCTGAGTCGCATCCCAAGAACACCATACCTACTGTGAAGCATGGGGGTGGAAACATCATGCTTTGGAGCTGTTTTTCTGGAGAGGGGACAGGATGACTGATCCGTGTTAAGGGAAGAATGAACGGGGCCATGTATCGTGAGATTTTAAGCCAAAACCTCCTTCCATAAGTGAGAGCACTGAAGATGGAACGGCGCTGGGTCTTCCAACATGACAATGATCCCAAACACACCGCTCGGGCAACGAAGGAGTGGTTCCGTAAAAAGCATTTCATGGGCCTGGAGTGGCCTAGCCAGTCTCCAGACATCAACCCCATAGAAAATGTGTGGAGGGAGTTGAAAGTCCGTGTTCCCAAAACATCACTGGTCTAGAGGAGATCTGCATGGAGGAATGGGCCAAAATACCAGCTACAGTGTGTGCAAACCTGGTGAAGACTTACAGGAAACATTTGACCTCTGTCATTACCAACAAAGGTTATGTTACGAAGTATTGAGTTGAACCAAATCTATTGACCAAATACTAATTACTATTATCCACCATAATTTAGAATTAAATTCTTTAAAAATCCTACAATGTGATTTCCTGGATTTTTTTCCTCTCATTTTGTCTCTCATAGTTGAAGTGTACCTATGATGAAAATTACAGACCTCTCTCATTTTTCTAAGTAGGAGAACTTGCGCAATCAGTGACTGACTAAATACTTTTTTGCCCCACTGTAACCTTAAACCCTGAGAGTGCAAAACATTTATTTAATCCATAGTCCATTGTACTTCCCTGTTTTTGTTTTAGGTTAAAAAACTTAGAGACGGCCATTTAAGGTCATCTCATTGACATTCTAGTCACATTTTCAGGGTAAGATGACTCATTCGTGTTGGCCCAAACTGGCAAATTTATTAAAGATAAATTAGAGTTCTGGTACATTTTTGCTGAGAGCTTCTCAAATATTAGAACAGACAAGCACAGGCTCACCATTATTAACACAATGCCCTGTGGAAATATTATAAGCAGATGCACTACCTGATACAGATTCCACTCGAACTGTTTTGTTCTATACTATATGAACAAAAATATTGGGACACGCCTCTTAATCATTGAGATGTTTCATTCATACAGACTGCCACAGGTGTATCAAATCAAGCATCTAGCCATGCAGTCTACCTTTTACAAAAATTTGTGAAAGAGTGGGTCATTCTAAAGAGCTCACTGAATTCGAGCATGGTACTGTAATAGGAGGCCACCATTTCAACAAGTCAGATCTTGAAGATTTATTCTCTCGTAGATATTCCACAAACAACTGTGAGTGGAATAATTGAAAAGTAGGCAGTCTGATGGTCGAATCTGTGTTTTGCAAATGCCAAGATCATGTTACCTGCCTCACTGCATTATACAAAGTTTGGTGGATAATGCTGTTTGGTTGTTTTTCAAGTGTTGGTCTAGTCCCCATAGTTCAAGTGAAGGGATATCGTAATGTTTCAGTATACCAGGACATTTAGGACAATTGTATTGGTAAAACTTTGTGGGAAGAGTTTGGGGAAATATTTTATGTTCCATGGTGACTGTGCCCTAGTGCACAAAGCAAGGTCCATGAAGGCGTGGTTGGATGCGTAAGATGTGGAAGAACTTGACTGACCCGCACAGACTCCTGAGCTCAGCCCCATTGAACACATTTGGAAAGAACTAGAACTGCGATTGTGGGCCTGGCCCTCTTGTCCAATATCAGTGTCTGTTTTCACAAATGCTCACAAAAATTGGCACAGACACAGTCCAAAATCTTGTTTAAAAAAAAAAACACTATTTAGCTGCAAAGGGGATCAACTCCATGTTAATACATATAGATTTAGAATGGCATGTCATAAAATCTCCTGTAGGTATTATTTTGGTGTCCCAATACTTTTGTCTATATAGTGTATGTGAAAGAATAGTGAGGATAACAATTACAAATACATGCTTTCATTGCAAGAGAAGTTTTGTAAATGCTGTAGTTGTTGGATTTCATTATTAATTGTTTCTAAAATGTCAGAATCTAAGGCCCTGGACTACAAATTCAATGGTTGTGAATTCAGATCCTGGCTTTGCCAAGCTGCCTGCGTTGGGCACTTGAGCAAGACCTGTAACCTTCAACGGTTCAGCATAATTTCAAGTCGCTCTGTGTAAAGGTGTCTGATTTAGAAAAGTACCCAATTCTAGGTAATGAACACAATCTGCCTGAATTTATAACCCCAAATTGTGCCCCTTGTGTTTATTGAACACAGCAATCAAGAATTCAACTTCCAGGCTAAAAAAGTATGACTTAAGTTAATATGTTTGAACTGCTGGCCATTTTCCGTAAATTAAGTCTGTATTTAGACACGTCTCATAGCTCCAGGGTTGACAGAAGTGATATTTGCCTATAAAATACATGACAAAGCAATAAGAAGCCTTCAAAGAGTAATCTACAAGTTCAGTAAAATATCACGTACTTAGGGTGTGCTGGTATTGTAGCTTTAGGCCTGTGCATGTCACGTCCTGTTTCTTGAAGATGGATCTTGTGGTTTGACTAAAGTGGTGGTTGTGCACCATGGTTTACTTCACAGTAATGTTGAAGGAAGTGGTCAGAACATATTTAGTTATTTTTATTTGTCAAATTCATTGTTTTGGGCTACAAGTACAAATTTGTGGTAGTCATAAACTTTTGAAATGTTCAGAACTTAATAATCAGTATAGTATGATGTCAAAATGTGTTCATATTAAATTACCACTTTTCTGGTGGTAAATGGGAAATTGACTGCCGGGATTCACTTTCATTTAGATGCACAAGCATTAGTCCATTTTTGCAGTGATGTTAAGTGACGAGCCCTGGCTTGTAGTTGACTTTCCAGTTCATCTCACGGTTGTCGAACAGAGTAGGATTCTGTTAAGGCCAGTCGTATTTCTTCTACACCTTGGTCAGCAAAGGATGCATTTGTTTTTGTGCACATGGCATTATCTGTGAGGTTTCTTCCCCAAACTGTTGCCACAGGCTTGCATTACCATTGTGTGCTGTTGCTCATTGACATAGAGGAACCTAGTTGAAACTGCTTTCCTGCACTACCAAATTTAAGACGCACCTCTTCAAACAATACCTAGAGCAGTGCTTTTTCTGTTGTTCTTTGTATATGCTTTTGTCTGCTTTATCTTGAAGTCCTTAGTATTTATAGTATTTAACTTGAGTGTCAACTGAGGACTCGTGTTGAGTGTCTGGGTAGTGTCAGTTTGTAGTCTAACAGGCAGTGTAAACCTGCAGCTTATTTCAGTACTACTATTGTGACACCTTCAGCCGTTTTGTAATTCGCTCTGGATAAGGGCATCTGTTAACGGTAAACCTAGGTGTAAATGAATGAACATTCAGAGCTTCGTTGTGTCGAGATGCAGTTTGGAAGTTGGTAGAGCTGCAGTCAAGGCTTTGGATTACAGAGGTGGACAAATCATAAATTAAATAACTAGCCCTAAATATGCCATTGTGTGTGCTTGCCTGGTCCCATGTTTTGGTTAGCTGGAAACGCATTTACTGTTTGAATAGTGTAATTTGAATAATTTAAGGCTACTGTGGTAGCCTAGTGGTTAAGGTACTGGACTCTAGACCAGAAGGTCGAGGGTTCAAATCTCACCTCTGCCAAGTTGCCACTGTTGGATCCTTCAGCAAGACCCTTAACCCACAATAGCTCGGATTGTAAAATTGTACCAATTGTAAGTCGCTCTGGATAAGGGCATCTGCTAAATGCTGTAAATGTAAATGTAATAATTTATGATGTGCTTCCACAGATGCAAGAGCAAAGTCATATACCGTATTTTTCGGACCGTATTTTTCAGCGCACTTAAAATCCTTTAATTTTCTCAAAAATCGACAGTGCGCCTTTAAATGTGGTGCGTCTAATGTATGAATTAATTCTGGTTGAGCCTTCTGACCTAGAACCGATTGTAGATGGTACACGGCGCTCATAAATCTGTCAAAATGTTTTAGCACGGTCTTGGTAAGTTACGAAGCTCACGGCCACCGTAGTGCGCAGCATCGCGGAGTAATACGGTATGTGCTTCTGCATTAGGGTACGTGCATTCATTCATTCATTTTCGAAGCGGATTTCAAACACAACGTTATCAGTCACGCAGTACAACATGGACATAGAGCAGCTGTGAGAGAATTCAGCATTAACGAATCAATGGTACGGAAGTGGAGGAAGCAAGAAGACGCCCTGCGCCAGGTAAAGACCAAACTGAGCTTCCGACGGAACTTAAGAGTTTTGTTTCATTTCATGCGTCTTATAACCCGGTGCGCTTTATGGTCCGGAAAATACGGTACTCACAATGACCGAAATGATCATGAATTTTTTAAAATACCATTTTGTTTTCTGAAGTCCAGTACCAAACAACAAAACCCTTACCTTCATTTACAGTGTATTCAGGAAGGGAAATACAGGTAATTTACTGATACAAACTCATTTTGGAGTCACCAGCTAGTAACAGAACCTGAAGTAAGAAGACAGCACTGATAAAAATTGGTAAGTACAGTAGAGTACAAGCTGTGGACTTTTGTCATTGTTGTGTTATTTAATTGCTCACTGGTGTGGAGGTGGTTTGGCTTTGAAAAGACATGTATAGCTCAAAAGATGGCAATCTGCACACTGTTGGAAATCCGGTGCCATTTAACACAGCTCGACAACTAACTTATTTCACCATCTGTGATCTAAGAATATGAAGATTATGATAAACTTTGTTGATGAAATGCACTATGAAGGACCGGAATGGCTCAGATGTTCTGCTTGACCTTAAATCTGTTGTTGTGGCAAAATGTGAAACCTTTCTGGAGTTTGTGCTAAATGCTTCAGTTTTAAGAAAATGAATAAGACTTTTTTCTTGCATTTAATTTTCTTCAGTGTTGTTGCCACTGTCATTAGTATCCAACAATTAATATTCTGTTGACAAGAGCAAGCTAGAACAATGTAAGACTTTTACAAACACATTTTAAAGGTTGCAGATTATAGTCTAAGTATCGGTATATTCCTGTGAGAATCCACCTGTGGATTTTGCATGTTCTCCCCACCTGTGTGTGGCTACTCTGGGATTTATCGCACCCTCAAAGTACATGCGTTATGTCATCTAGTGTCTTTAAAGTGTCCCAGTGGTTGTTTGTGCACATATGTCGTGTGATGTATCAGTGCCTCATCTATGGTTCGTTCCCACCTTGTGCCCAGTGCTGCCAGACCCCGACTCTCAACGACCCTGAATTGGGTGAAGCGGGTATGAAAATGAATGAGTATGAAGTCATTTGAGCAGTTTGAAGAAGTCTGTTGAATAGGGAGCTGCAATAGTCAATGGAAGCCATGAGGAATGTATTAACCAGCATTTCTGCATCCTTGTTGCTGAGCACAGGGTGGAGACGTAGCTAAAGATTACTGCTGTTTTATCAACACGCACACAGAGTTCAAGCTTCTGTTTCTGATATCACCATTTGAATGACTTCTTCCTTTCCTAAATGCATCATTGGTGATATATTTGATACTTGGATTTATGTTGCACGATCCCTTTGGGTCCAAGGGAGTAAAGACATTTGGGACAGTTCCCAAGGCTCTGTGAGCTCAGGCTTCCAACAGTGGCTGGAATTTCAGCTTTGCTCCGTTCTCTGCAACTTCACCAAAAAAGAAATGAATCAACTGGGAGTATGTTATTCATACTGTAAATCAACTGAAAGATAAAAGTGTACAGCAGAATTATACAGAGGGGAAAACACTAGTGCGCAGCATGTCAGTAGCATGTTGAGTTATTTGTTTAAAAAATCAGATAGCTTGGTCACAAACTCTGTCAGTAATTTGTCTTGTGTCCGTGACTACCCCATACTAGATTACAAAGTACAAAGAAGGGGAAAAACCTGCGCTCTCATTGTAGCACACATGGTTTGCATTTCTATTTTTTTTCTTAAATATAAATGTTGGGCTTTCCTTTTGGGACTCAAGAAACCATCCTTAAGATTGAGCAGGTTCTATATAAATTCAGTGTGGCCCACAACATCAGTTTCTATTTGTGGCAGCGGGGTGTAAGTGATACCGTATATAAGGTGCAGTGCAAATGTTTTAACTGACAAGTGCTGAAGGTGTGACTGCACTCTCGTGTGAGAGCACAAGAACTATGCAAAACAAGGTGAAAGAATCACACTCAGAATCAAGAAAAGAAAACGACACTTCTCGCTAGGGGTGAGTATGGGAACGGACTGCGATACGCGTCACAATACGGTTACCGTATTTTTTGGGCTATAAAGCGCACCGGGTTATAAGGCGCGATATCAATGATCGACTTCTAACGGGTATATTTTCATACATACAGCGCACCGGGTTATAAGGTGCATGAAATGAAACAAAACTCTTAAGTTCCGGCGGAAGCTCAGTTTGGGTCTTTACCTGGTGCAGGGGGCGTCTTCTCTTGCTTCCTCCACTTCCGTACCATTGATTCGTTAATGGTGAGAGTCCCTAAAAAGGGGCCTCTTGACCATGGCTGCGTACCTGGCGTGGGACCGATAGCGTGTGGTTTTGAAATCCGCTTCGAAAATTGAATGAATGAATGCACACACCCTAATGCTGAAGGCACATACCGTATTACTCCGCGATGCTGCGCACTACGGTGGCCGTAAGCTTCGTAACCTACCAAGACTGTGCTAAAACATTGTGACAGATTTATGAGCGCCGTGTACCATCTACAATCGGTTCTAGGTCAGAAAGCACAACCAGAATTAATTCATACATTAGGCGCACCGCATTTTAAGGCGCACTGTCGATTTTAGAGAAAGTTAAAGGATTTTAAGTGCGCCTTATGGTCCGAAAAATACGGTATATCGCGATACGATGCGTATTGCGATTATACTGCGATATTCCACACAGTTCAGTGACAATGTAAAAACACAATCCGAGTCATCTTAATACATCACATCACACTGATAATTAAAGTATGTAACAGTAAAATATCACAAAGTAGTATCCCTCTATAAAGGTTTGTCTGAGAGCACATGCACAGTCTAAGAAGGGGCTGAGCAAATCAGTGTACTGTGCACAGCTCTTCGACGGAATCAAATTTTCTGTAAATAGTAAAAGAAAGAAAACAAATCGATTATGTGGGAGTCACTGCTGATATTGTGGTGGACCCCCCACAAGTAAACCAACACATGAGCCCCCGATGCCTTCCTTTCACTGGCAGACGATGGACTTCAACCCTCATCATGTCTGTCTGCCAGTTTTGCTGGAGTCTTCATTGGCTGACTTGCAGTAGCAGGGACTTTGCTCCCTCAGACACAGCCAAATGTGCTTGTGCAGCACCCAGCCAGGACACTGCTGAGAGGCTTGTGTGGGTGTACATGGTGGTGAACCATGTAAGTCTGAATCGCACGTCAGTCACATCAGCGTTATGGCCTGCATACACTTCGTGCAGTTGAAAATGAGACGGAAGACTAACACAGGGGTGTGCGATTTTGTCAAACACTATAATTGGACGATACTTTGGCAGTGTACATCTTGGGTCTAAAGTCTTCAAAAAAACAAAACAAGTTGTTTGAACCCATCTGTCAGCTGCCTGAATTGGCATCGTGTCTTTCGTGATGTAATTGGTGGCAGCATTTGTTTTTACATGTGTATATATCATACAACAACAATTAAGATCTTCTTGTAGACGATGGATCTCACACACCCTAGTCTAACGTTCACTATTGAGGATTTTTCTTCCCGTTCTTAAATATACACTACATTCATTCATTTTTGTTTATTATTTCTGAAGTCCTGCCTATTAGAGGCGGGTGTGGCAGAATTGTCCAAATCCCTTAATTGAAACGGCTGTCCAAAGGCTTTAGACACGTCATTTATAAACTATTTTTGCTGTCTCTGCCAACACACACACACACACTAGGACACTTTAGAAACACCAGCACCTAATGTCTTTGGAATGTGGGAGGAAACCAGAGTAACAGGAGAAAAACCATGCTGATGGAGAACCTGCAAACTCCACACAGACAGTCAGTGGCTGGGATTGAACTGGGGATCTCTCTAACATGACAGCGCTAACCACTTGCACTACCATGCCACCATGGACTATTGCACTGACTATTTGCACCACTTGGACTAGTACCTGGGTCCCTGCAGGCTTTATTTACTTTATTGAAGGCAGTTTGTCAGCTTCTGCCCTGCCCTCCTAAAACAAAGTCCATAAAGAGGTGGTTTGCTGACTTTAACTGGGGCTAATGGAGAACTTGGTACAGAACCCTTAACCTTAACTACATCAGACAGCAGGAATGTTCTGCGTCAGTGCTTGACCTCGCAGTCATGTTTCAAAATAAAGTGGAACCATACTAATAGTCGTGTTTTGGATGTACCAAACTAAGAAAGGTAACATTTTGTTATTTTATAAAACAATAATTGAGCATAGTTGATTTTATTTATCCTGTTGGTAATGCACGTTTAAATTATCTGTCTGTGCACTTGCCAACAGCATTGCCAAATATGAGTCACCTCTATCACCAAGAGAGTACACCCTGCCACACCGCAAATACTGTTCAGGAATGGTTTTAGAACATGACTAAGAGTTAAAGGTGTTGACTTGGCCTCATAATTACCCACATTTCCGTCTGTTAATCTGTGCATGTTTGGGATGTGCTGGAAAAGTATGAGCCGTGGAGGTACCACCTCGTATCTTACAGGACTTTAAGAATCTGTTGCGAATGTCTTGATGCCACAAGCCAAATTTGGAGATCTTGTGAAGCCTTGTGATGCTTTTAATGTTCCGGCTAATCAGGGTACATTTTATTGTTTTGTGTGTAAATGTTTGGAATGTAATGCATCCAGCTACTATGCTGAATACTTTGCTAAACAATGCCGAATGCCTTGTGATCATTTTAATGCAGGTCTGTCTTTCGTTAGTACCGATAATTTCTATCGAGATGACTCCTCATCAGAGGGGTCTGTTGTACATTTAAGTTTTCAGGCCAGCTATCTTTCCCCATTGCTGCAACCAAACACCGCTTCAGCCTCAAAAAAAAAAAAATTTAAGTGTGTGTGTGTGAGAGATTCCCGACCTAACATGGCCTAACATGCATTAACGTTGCATTTGCATAATTGTTTGCTTCACAGAGGAAAGCTGAGCTTTTCTCAAGTGCATGCAAACAAGGAGCAAATGAGCTTGCTGAATATAACCCAGTGTGTTGCCATTATACATCACATACATGGCCAAGCCACATGCTGAAATCAGTGCGGTACAGACTGCGCATCTGTAGAATGCCTTATGTGTTCTCACAAAACGAGTGGTAAAAGATCAAGTGATAAATGAATACATTTATGTTCAATATTGAAGTTCACAGCAGACATGAGATACATACTTGTGGGTATATTAGATTTGCAAGAACAAACAAAAGGTTTGAATATTTCACATTAACATAACCACAAACTTGCATTCATTTTCTCTGGTTAGCTTTCTTATATTTTCATGACAGTCCTAAAGCAACTAGTTAATAGTAATTGTTTTTGTTTATTTATTTAATTCTTAAACATCAATGGCTGTTTATGATGGGAGCAGGTTTATAGAGATACTAGTCAGAGCGCTCAGGTCGGGGCCAATTTATGCCGGCCTTGCACTAAACTATGTTTTTATTATTATTTTTCCCCCCCAAATGATTTCACTATTGCAGACAAATTTCTCATGTCAGAATAACATAACGAGAGCCTTGCTAGAGTCTTGCGTCGCACCTGCATCATTTCGATAATTGGTGTAAGGTTTTCAGGATAGCTGTCTAAAGTCGGTCTTTTTCTCGTCTTAAGTCTTGGCTCACGCAAATAGTGACGTAAACATTGTCGACAACCAACAGGTGAGCGCTCTCCACCACCAAACGAGTTGCAGCACATTGAGTACAGGAACGTCTCTGGCCGGTGAGTGGTGCCAACTGTTCAAATAGGAATTCAAATTCCTCTGCTCTGACACAGAGCAGTTTCTTAAAGCTGTTCCTGTTGTTTATTGACTGTTACATGTTAAAATGGGAAGATGCATTTCCTGCTAACCCATAGTTTTACAATAAATTGAATATAACATTAGCTTAATGATATTGACATAATAAATTTGTATTCTAATCATAATCACCGACTTTCACCTATTCGAATACTACGAATAGATAGTTGTTTGTAATAGCAGCATGCATGGCTATCTATTCATAGTATTTGATGAAGTGATGGTCATAAAATCGCAATGGTGGCCAATGAGTTGTGGCACGGTGCCATATTGTATGACACATGTCATGAGAATACTATGAATTGGCTCTGAACTACTTTGGGAGAACTTTAGCATAATAAGCTAACTGAAGTGGTAGTCATCAAATCACTTCCTACTGAAGTATTGCAACATGTTGGAAACTTCGACTAGAATACATATTATGCTCTCTACCCACCAGAGACTTCCTGGTACTTGCTTTTCTGAGCTAAAACTTATGAATATATGACACATGGTTGGTTTTATTGGAATGTCATGATGTGGAAATGGCTCGGTGGATAGCATTGCTGCCTCACAGCAAGAAGGTCCTGGGTTCAATCCCAGGGTGGAGCGGCCTGGGTCCTTTCTGTGTGGAGTCTGCATGTCCTCCCCGTGTCCACGTGGGTTTACTCCAGGTACTCCGGTTTTCTCCCACAGTCCAAAGACATGCCATGCATGTTAGGTTAATTGACTACACTAAATTGGCATTGACTTGAGTGTATGAGTGACTTGTCTTTAGATAACCTTGTGTATGGATCTAACCTTGTGTGTTGCTGAACATGGCCACTGATGCTGATAGCGATGTTAAATAAGTCAATAAACGTAAACGATGTGGAAATGACTGATTCAAGACAGCTTCGCTGACCACCTTTTACCACACTATGAAGATGACACAAGCACGGTGTAACTCTAGCAAGAATATTTTTGAAAATTGTTTGTAAGGCTTTAATGCATGTCTGTGGAATGTGGCAGGAACCCAGAGTACCCAGAGTAAACCCACACAGACATGGAGTGCACTCCAGCTCCTGGTCAATTCAGCATTTTCCTGCAGTCAGAACATACCCGAAGACACCTGTCAACCCTGCATTCTTACCACTCATTTCAATTCGAACGGTTTGTTGATGGATCACATCCATCACAGCATGCACTGTCAAAAGTCCTCGAAGTCCTCGGTAAGAACCTTCTGCCAACTGTTACCCTAACCCTATTATTGGATCATTTTCCTCAATAAATAAATGACCAAGTATAAAATTGTCTCATTTGTTTACTTATAGGACTGACTTGTGTGAAAATCTGATGGTGTTTTAGGTCATATTTATGCAGAAATATAGAAAATTCTAAACTTTCAAGCACCATTGTATGTAATATATGGTTTGAGATGGGAGTTTCCCAGTAATGTGGGAGAAAAGAAACTCATGACAAACCAACATTGCATGTCAATGGGTTTTTTAGATAAATGACACACATACATGTGAAGACAGTGTGACCGTTGTGGCTCCTTACTCTCTTACAGAGAAAAACACAAAGCTCAAAGTATTTGCTCTGTGTTGTATTTACAACTTTGCTCTCAAGCTTTGTTCTTTGTGAACTTCTCTTAATTTGAAGATTGTGTGAAGGGCCAAAGACCGATCCTGAATGCAGACTTTATCCACAAATTCTAGGAAAACATGTCAGGATTTTTTATTTTTTTATTTTTAAACCCTCTACTGAATGTATTGAAATCACGTGCGCATGCGTTACAGTCCGGTCGTGTGGTTCTTTCTAAATTAATGTAAAACAGTTAATTTTACATTTACAGCATTTAGCAGACGCCCTTATCCAGAGCGACTTACAATTGGTACAATCTTACAATCCAAGCAATTGTGGGTTAAGGGTCTTGGTAAGGTACTTAACCCGCTAGGCCACCACAGTCCGTTAATTGTCATTTACATTTTTTATTTTTTTATTTTTTTTTTTTTTATCTTAGCCCTGATGTTTACTGATGGACAAGGCTTTTAGGTTTTTGTTTTTAGCTTAACTTGTTGACATTTTACAGAAATGAATCAAACCCAGCCTTCTGCGCTGAGTTACTTACTGGCTTACAATGCTGGGAATCACCAAACAATCCTTTTATCTAGTTGTCATTAGTACTGAGCTTGGATCATCTTGAATACATTACATAGATAATGATTGGAAACCTTCAAACAATGAGCTGTGTATTGTGCAATTTTTTAAAATGTTTTTATTTATTTATTTATTTTTAGTGGGTTCTGTGAACAATGCTTCCATCCATTGTGGCATCACAACATGTCATTTGACTTGGGTATGTCAGAAAACTAGCTCTGACCTCACGCTCTCACATGCTGCTATTTCTTGCAAAACTTGTTATTGGAACTTACCATCTTCGGAGTGCTACATTTCATATGACACGTCTCAGTTGGTGTCAGAGTGATGCAATTTAATCGGTAAAGCTGGTCACATGCTTTCAACGACATTCTGTTGTTATAAAATAAATAATTTTAACTTATATAAAATGCGCTTGGTTAATTCTATCCTGGGCTTGTGTGTGTGCCTTTCTTGCCATAATGTCTTCAATCTTCCAAACTGTGCAGAGCAGCTAGAAATCTTGTGGGAGACCTTTACAATGAGTTTCTGATCACTTGTTGTTTCAGGGACTCTGTTTCTCAGCTTGCCTGAAGGTTGTAGTTTTATGGCTAATTTGTAAAGAAATGCCAGCCCACAATTGTTGCCTGAAGACATATACAATGTGAACAAAGTGTATTATCACCATTTGTCCTCGTTCTTACCATTTCCTGCTCGGAGTGAGAAGAATACTTGACTTGAGCTGCATATTCCACACCGATGAGTTTAGGCATGTTGTGTGGGGCCCTCTGGTACAACTGCTGATTACTGTAATGTACTTGTACTTACGTTACACACATTTAGATGCCATGTTTCGCAGTTTATGCTCTTTTAGCATGGGAACAATGCCGAACGATTACCCCGATGCTACGTGTTAGCTGATTATAAGGCTTCAGTAGTAAGCAGAAGATGAGCCTTTGACCTGTTAACTGTTACCTTCTCAGCTAAGCTGTTTTTTTGTACTTGCTTTGGAAAGAATTATGGACCCTCTTGTCATTTCAACAGAAAATCAGTGAGTACGCAAGTAGTTGGATTCCGATTTGAGGTAGTGGCTGGTGATAATCTGATAATCTGTCACTGTAGTTAAGCCTGCAGCTGTTGAGAGTGAGGTCTGCATACATTTGAGTAGTTAAGGTATTTATTAGAAGCCATCTGATAATTACCTTCCGGTTGTCTTATGAAACCCCGTGTAAAAGTTTCAGAGGGGAAAAGTGGTTGCAATGCACAGCTTTGGAGCATAGGGTTTGTACTGCTGCTGGTTAGCACGCAAGTGTGCCGGTATGGTATTGTGGGTAATGTAGGAAGCTGTTAACTGAGGGTAACCAACATGCTTGAACAAAAAGTGCAGTAAAGAAGTTTGTTAATGCTCTGTTTTGGCTAAGATGTGAGCTCTTATCTATGTTAACATACTACAGAACTTTGCATGCAGTCTCACCATCTTTGTTTCACGTGTCCAGTTGGACTCTCTTGTTGGCTGACTGAGAACATGGGTGCTACGGTGATGGTATTTCATTGCCATTAATTGCATTAGTGATGTAAAGCATTGAGTGACAGTGTAGTATTACCACATGAAGAGATCTTACACAAGTGGTAACGATGTGAACTATTTAACTGCTTTAACATTGCCTTACTTTTACTTTACAGTCTGATTGTGCTTCTGTTTTTGTTTAATTCGATATAATACTTTGCTTAAACAAACAGCAATCTGAGATTCATGAAACATGGCTGACATGGCTCCTTGTGCTGAGGCAGTATAGCTCTGTGGTAATATCAGTAAACCTACCTTGTTTGACCTCTGCAATAAATTCTGTAGACCCATCTGGACACTGCACTGTGATATCAGAGATAAGTAGGCAGTGTTTGTGCATCATGATGAGGTTTTTTGTTCTGACATGTGCTGCTGACATCAGTTTCATGCCCTATAAGGGCTCCTCCTTTCCTTTTGCTAGGCAACATGCACCACGTATTTGTTTTCATATTGAAATGTAAGGCTACAGCAATGAATTGATTATCTTGGCACAGGAGGGCAACATTGACAGTGGTTAGTAGAAGCACAATCGTAAAAATATGTAGGTGGTTATCTGAGTGGTGTAATACAAACACGTCTATAAAGTGTTGGCAAGACCAGTGCTTGCAAACCCCTGTCTCGGATTCATGATTTAGCAATTCCTTCTTTTTAGTTGAAGCTGTTTTCTGAAGGTGTTTTTTTAAGGTTGGATTGAAGAATTATAATTTTGTACAGTGAGAGGCTTATCACTTTTCTAATGACATTTAGTGAACAAAAAGTTAAACAAGTACTAATGACACCTTAAACATTTGTGGCTAGTTTTCTAATGTCACACACAGGAATAAGCCACACGAGGCCTTACACTTGCTTTAGTAGTAAGCATGATGCACAGTGAATAAAATCACAAGATGTATGGTTTGTGTCGTCACCATGATACGCCCATGCACAATGTCACATTACAGGATGTGCAACGTCAAGTCCGGTACATTTAAATCAAACACAGCTATTGTCACTGATTTTGGGTGATTCTCATTTTCCATGACTAATCTGTAAGAGAAGTGTCTGCTAGAATTTATTCCAGTTTACGGGTTCTTGGTTGCCTGGATTGATGCAATGAATGTATGAATACAGTGGTGTCATGGTGAGTCAACCAGTGGTTTATACTACTTAATTTCCCCTCTGCAAAATCACTTTAGAAGAGTAGTCAGAGTGGTTACCTGCTTTTCAGTTTGCAGGGTTCTACATTGCTCACATTTGCTTTTTCTTTTTAAAAGAATGTGAATGGCATTTTCATTGTTATTTAGGAGACTACCGCTTTGACAAAGTGTTCATTGGGTCTGTCTGAGTACCTAATTAGTGCCCTTTCTGCCTACTTCCTGGGTATTCTGCTGTCAATGTAAAGAGCTTTCCAACCGACAGTGGAACCTTAAGACGCGCTAATGAGTTTACCGGGTTACCAATTGTATACACATACTTCAGCTGTTAACCTCATGATATTAATTAAAATTTGTCTTTTTAGAGGAACAGCCAAACATACAGATTTTGATGAGCTTTGATATGACAAGGTTTGAAAAAATGTTTATTGTTACTTAATTGCTGCAGTTAAACATGTTAGATGCACATAAGCGCGTATGAGGAGATCTACCGTATTTTCCGGGCTATAAGGCGCATTAAAGGAAACAAAACTCTTAAGTTCCGTCGGAAGCTCAGTTTGGTCTTTACCTGGAGCAGGGCGTCTTCTTGCTTCCTCCACTTCTGTACCATTGATTCGTTAATGCTGAATTCTCTCACAGCTGCTCTATGTCCATGTTGTACTGCGTGACTGATAGCGCTGAGTTTGAAATCCGCTTCGAAAATAAATAAATGAATGAATGCACGTACCCTAATGCTGAAGCACATACCGTATTACTCCGCTATGCTGCGCACTACGTTTGCCTCAAGCTTCGTAACTTACCAAGGCTGTGCTAAAACATTGTGACAGATTTATGAGCGCCGTGTACCATCTACAATCGGTTCTAGGTCAGAAGGCTCAACCAGAATTAATTCATACATTAGACGCACCGCATTTTAAGGCGCACTGTCGATTTTTGAGAAAATTAAAGGATTTTAAGTGCGCCTTATGGTCCGAAAAATACGGTAATGTGGGGCGGGGGGGATGTAAACGTTTTCTACAAGGTGTGTGTTTTATCACATCTATCTGGTAACTGGACACCATTTGATTATAAGTCAATATATTAATATGAGAAATATAATACTTAAACACACCTTATACAGCACTACAGTAACTACAGGAAAGGCAAATGTTACATTTCACTGTTAATTAACATTTTAGAAATAAAGTTTAAAAAACTTAAGTCGTCTTTTGAGTTTTGTACATTTTTTGTAATCAATTAATTATAATTGTCTAGAGCAAGAGCCATGGTTTGATGTGCTGAAACTGACTGTATCGCATTAAAATTCAGGAAAAAGTCAGTTTTCAGCTGTACTCCCCTACAAAATTATCCCAGTCGTTCTAGAATTATTAATTTTTTTCATTTTTGAGCTATTAAAGTCCTGTATTGTTTTTTCATATCACAAAGTTGTAGAAATAAATACAATGTCAGTTTTTTTCCAGTATTGTGACGCCCTAACACAAAGCATCTTGCAGCTTAGTTTTTTTTTTAATAAAATAGCTATTAAAAACAGTCAATTAAATACACAATTCTTTAACAAATCCAAATTAGTGATAACCTTTGCAATAAATAATCCGCCATGTAACCTAGTCCCTGTGTGTTCTGTCTCGCATGAAAGCCAACAAGCTGCTGATTTTGCTTTTTCCATTCTCCAGCGAGTGGCATACATTATATACTGAAGCTGCTTTAGTTATGTTTCACTGACTCTCTTAAAGTCAGCAGATATGTTTGTCTTTGAAATTAGTTATTAGCTGCATCATTACTTTAGAGTCATTTATTTTTATTTATTTATTTTTTTTAATATCCTATAGTTTCTCCTTACTTGCCTCCATGTCTTTACACATTTGTCCACTGTTAATCCACAAAGTAAATCAAAACTGGCCTCAGAAGCTCATTTATAATGTGTTGCAAATGAACTGCACATTTTAACAGTTTTATGGCTTGTTAATACAGGTGTGTGCCGTTTAACATCCACGTTATGTTTAACTTTGACCAGAATGGACGTTGACTGGACATTACCATAGTGTCACATACTAGTTTAGATACTTTGCATGTAGTGTTTTATTTTAAATATTAATTAATACACAATATGAAAACATTTAGTACTGTACTGCTTATCTTTGTATCTTCTATAGAACTTGAAACAAATTGAAAACCAAAAGTGAGTGGAATGCCACCATGTTTAAGTTTTTTAAATTCTCTTTTCTGTCAGCAGGTGTCACACGAGTTAGTTCGTACTTGTTTTCTGTCCTGCAGACATGAACAACATCTATATAAGACAGATTTGTTTCCTCTTATTCTTACGACCTGGTGTTAAGAATACGTGATACATTTACATTTACAGCATTTAGCAAACGCCCTTATCCAATTGGTACAGTCTTCCAATCCAAGCAATTGTGGGTTAAGGGTCTTGCTCAAGGACCCAACAGTGGCAGCTTTGTAGAGGTGGGATTTGAACACTGGACTTCTGGTCCAGAGTCCAGTACCTTAACCGCTAGGCTACCACAGTCCCAGGTCGTATCTCAAAAAACTCGCTAGTTTGGACACTCATGAATCAAGGTACCACTGTACTTAGTTTTTAAGAGGATTGATGAGCTTTTCTAAAGCTGTCTATTTCAGCTTATTAAGAAATCTGTAGGGGTGTCCAGTGCAACACTGACCAGTAACCTTTATTCGACTCAAAGTACTCAGACCTGATTCGCACTGTCCTTCCTGCCTAATGTTTTGTCATGTGGAGTCACTTAGTCTCCAGCAAAGTCTATTAAACTGTTTTTGTATCTGCTTTGATCATTTCACCTTGTTTTCACGACTCCATAGTCCTGGAATGTTGCTCTGCATGTCTCTTGACTTAATAAAAACTAAAAATGCCGACCATTAGTGATGAGGTCGTATATATACTCACTGGGTTGTGTATACTGGCACCTAATAAAGAATGAGTTCAATATTTCATGTTCATCTGTACAGGATTGGCTGTTAAACACTGAACCTTATTCATGGAGAACTTGTTCTTTTTAAATACAAGCTCACATGCATAGGAATTGTGTGGAGTGTAGTTGACCGTGACTAAATTTTAAGGCCAAACTTGGTGTTTATTTAACTGGAATCCTGATTAGACAAGATGTATTGTTTCATGCTTTCAGCGTGCATACTTTCCGGATAAACAGCACACTGACATTGATACTAGCTGTGTTTCAGCCAGCATGCTAAAAAGGGTGTCAAATTGGTGCACTACAAATGATCTTATTGTAATCTTATTTATTAAGATAGAAAGCAGTTTGAGACACAGCCACTTTTGCTGAGATCTGTGCAGTGCGCAGTGGTCTAACCCCATCAGTCTGATGTATTTAAGTTGGTGCGTTTTATATATTTGTACCTGGTGATAGCTGTAGTTTGTGAATGCGTACAGTCATTTCCATTATGGCTGTTTTACACTGTCAGCCTATGGTAGGACCGACAGTTCTGCGCTGAATTTCAGGACCCGTGTTAGTAATGCACGTATTTATTTCAAAATGATTACACCAGGACTTTCCTGGATGAGAGTGAGGATGCCATGTTTATATTGTATGCTCATGTCTCATGTTTTTCTCTTTTAGGAAAAGGGGGATAGAAGTGGTTCAGGTAAGTGCTTGTAATTTTCATTCTTCCAATAAACAGAATCTTGAATATATGTGTTGTTTAAGTAAGTCTAGTCATATCCATGGCTACCTTGTCTTGCTAGTGCCGGATTCCAAAAGATTGTTCCATAAATATCCTTATATTTATATCCTAAATTCACGTAACATCCTGTTATGGCTGCACAACCTGTTGGAGTGCCAAACATTGCGCAGATATTGATTCCATTGTGAATGTGTGTAGTGTTCACGTCTTCTCTTTGACACTGTACAGACGCAGTCTTGGATAAATGTGGCCATAGTATAAGCAGCACCAATCATCTGGCCTTGGACTTGTCTGTGTGTGTGGACAAGCAACATCAATTCATTTTGGCAGTGGAGAACAAAGATTTATTTTCTGGTTACTCAACAATAACAGCATTATTAGCGACTTGCCTCTGGTCTGCAGTTTGCATTATGGGTATCTTTGTGACTGAATAGCTCCAGTCATGCAGCTAGCCCATGTCCTGTTGTGATATAGTCAGCACAGCTGCTTTTGATGTGTATATGACATTGACCAAACGGAAGAGGTCAGATCTTAATAATGCCGTTTCATGTGAATATCCTGAACACGGACTTGTTCCCATGGGAAAATGGAGACTCACCACTATTTTAATGTGGAAAAATTAAGGTGTTTCCCATAAGGAATGGATTATCTTTTTTAAGATCTTTTCTTTGCCCTTTCGTTATTGTACATTTCTTCTTCTTCTTCAACTGTAAAGCAAGACTGCCTAGAAGAGACATTTTTAGGCTCTGATTGACTCGAGACCCATGTTGATGAAATCCGCATGTGCGGGGGAATTGGGACTTGGCATTATTTACAGTCGTCTCAGCTGCAGTGGCCATTTCACGTCAAGCACAATGTTAAGTGGAAATTAGTCATCCTCACTCACACCGGGCCAATTTGGCGTAATCAGTTAACCTATAGCTTGGGTTCGGACTCCGGGAGGAAACTGGAGTACTCAGAGTAAACCCATGTGTACATGGAGGGGATGTACAAACTCTACACAGGCGGCATTCGAGGTTGGATAACCCCTAACCGCTGTGCCACCGTTCCACGCCCACATGTGCAGAAGTTTAATAGAACATCTACAATCTAGGCACTCCATTTGTAAGAGAAGTTCAGAAGAAATTGTCCCCTCAGCTCCATTTCTTTTCTTTTGGCCCTATCTTAGTATAGACTGAAATGAGCTGAGCTTTGCTTAGTGATGTCTGTCCATGAATATCGCTAATTAAATAGTTTAAAAATTCTAACATTCATGTATTTGAAAACCCAAAAAAAATCCACAGTATATAGATTTCTAAGGCGTTTTGGAATTTTTTTTGTGATTCAGAAATTGTGATTCTATTATGCATATACTGTCTGTTAGGCTATCTCCACACGTACACGGGTATTTTCTAAAACGGGGGTTTTCAAATTCGTTTATAAAAAACATCGCGTCTACACAAGCACTGTTTAAACAAAAAACTTCGTCCACATGAAAACGTAAAAACGCACAAAGTCGCTGTCAAGAGCAGCGCCAAACCAGCAGTCCTATATGCCGGAGAAGCAGCTCACTCAACGACAACAGCAACGTCCTATGCATACGAACATTTTCTCGCCATTCCTCTTCAACAGCCACTTCGTTTTCAAAGCTGTCCCATCAACAAGAGGTCCGATATATAATGTGTGTGTATATATATATATTTTAGATTAGATTCAACTGTATTGTCATTACACATGTACAAGTACAACGCAACGAAACAATATTGTCCACATGTACAATAAAAAAAATATATATATAAATCGGCTCACAATCAGGAACCGGCTCCCGTCGCTCATTTCAAAGAGCCGACTCTTAGAGCCGGATCGGTCGCGACCGACACATCACTAATGGATATAGTAGTGACCTCTGTAGCGCATTCTGACGCCTCTGTTCTTCAGTGTAATGAAAAAGTAATAACTGTAAATGTATTTGTAGATTTGTAACAAGTTCGGTCAGCAGTGTTACAGCTGGCACTATTTTGGCTACGTCCGCTATTGCGCAAAATCGCCTCATGTAAACAAAGGAGATAACGGCGCACAAAGTGACGTTACAAGCAAAAAACTCCGTTTCCCCAGTGCACACGACAACGCTGAAAACGGAGTTTCTGAAAATCTTCACCCTGGAAGGAGTTTTCCAAAAAGTCCGTTTTCAGTGACCTAAAACGCATACAAAAAGCTACGTTTTTAAAAATACCCGTGTTTGTGTGGACAGGGCCTTGGTGATTGTTTGCATTAGAGCTACATCTAAATTTGTTTATGTGAAAGTGGAGTTGAAATCATTCTCAACCTGCACCACATGAAGATATTCATTTAGTAATTGTAATATTCATAAGTATTTGTTTGTATTATTTGTTGAAGGTTTTAGACCCCATTTGTACATGGTCTTTTCATGCATATTTTATGTTTCATATCCATGCTTTTACAGTTAAGAGTTAGATCAGTCAGATTGCGGCCTGGTTTCTGTACTCCACATATAAATAAGCACATAACACTGCACCACCCTGTTCCTATCTGTTTACCATTTTATTTGCAAAAGGTGGTTGCTGCATCAGAGGCTGCAATTTCACACAACGTCCTTATTTTCCTTATGCTAGTTCATGTTTAGAAGGAGAGGGCTTTTTGAAATGTTTAATAAAGTAATGGTTCTGATTGTGGCCTTAGCAGGTGCTACAGTTGGCTGGCTGATTTGTTTTGATAAGTCGTTTGTGGTCTGATTTGGGCAGTGATATGTGTCAAAATTGCTGGAAAATGTAAAAAGATTCTTGCATTGACTAGCTACGTTTCCTCCATGATTGTTTGGCGGGACGTGCTAGAATGGATGTTATGGATCACGTGCTTTGTCAAAAATTGTTGTTTGGGGTTTTGGTAGTCAGATGGTCTTTTATAGATGGATGCATTTAGTCTTGTTTAATGTGTAAGAAGAGTGTTTCAGTCGGAAGTGGTTTGGGCAATCAGATTTAAGTTGTATGTCAATACATTTTGGGGTCATTTACACACACGCACTTTGTGTTTTATCCCTATCCGGACACAGTCCTCATAAAACAAGCTAGTGCATGAGAGTTGACTTGATTGCTGATGCAAACCATAAACTTTCTTTTCTTCCTAACATGTAGGGATGTGTGATGTGCATCGTCTACCATAATATCTTAATTTTTGTTTTAATGATGTGCAAGTTGACATTATCGAGTATGTTACTCACTTTGCAAAAAACAGTATTCACTTAAGACTTCACATATTCAGTGTCATGTAGCTCGGTAGGATAGACTAGACACGTAGGATGTTGTTATCGACAAAATACCAGAAAATATCGAATTATTCAAGATTGCACACCCCTACTAACATGTAAGAAAACAATCATACTAAATATCACAGTTTATTAAAACGTTACACTGAGTTTAGCTATTTATTTACAGTCCAGCAGCTTATTACATTATTACCATTGGGTGGTACAGCGGTTAGCATGGTCGCCTCACAGCTCCAGCATTCCCGGGTTCAGTCTCGACCTCAGGCTCTACTTGTGTGGCGTTTGCATGTCCTTCCTGTGTCCCAGGAAGTGGGTTTACTCTGAGTACTCCAGTTTTCTTCCAAAGACCTGCATTAGGTTAAGTGATTATGCTAAATCTGAGTATGTTTATACTCAGATTATCTGATCTGACTATGTATGACTAGGGATATCACGAAGTCGATGCCAAAATTTTGAAACCGTTATGGTTCTTCTTTCCTGTGGTACTGAAGGTATCGAAGGTATCACATATCTCGCAGACCACACAAGGCAGCATAATAAGCCTATATGTGTAGATACAATTGGGACTGTGGTAGCCTAGTGGTTAAGGTACTGGACTATGGACCAGGAGGTCTAGGGTTCAAGTCCCACCTCTGCCAAGCTGCCCCTGCTTCAAAACTTTATGAAATGTCATGAAATCGTTGAACTCTGCAGAGGTCTTTTCATTTGAAATGATGGATGCAGAGTGAAACGAAAGTGGAGAGCATTTAGCCCATGGGAGGGACAGGAAGGTAGGCTGATTAACTGTAGTTAATTTAGATTTAGAGTTAGGTTTTACAGTTGAAGAACATTCACAATGTGACAAAGCTCATCTGACACCTTTCCTGGCTTCATTCAGAGCACCGTTCAATTCCTCATCATCGCATTTTGGCAGTAAAATAATGCTATTTCTGAGACCATAGAAAGCCACAGTAGATCACATGTGACGTAAAATTTTCACAGGGGAAGGCAGACAGCCTTTTCAATAAATTTATTTGAGTACAGTTTAAAAATGTAAAAAATCACAGTGAAGCCACAATCTTTGTGGTTGTGAAAAAATTTCTACTTTGTAGATGGTATCTAGGTTTGAACTGTTCAGGCATTTGCTGCAATCTACACTGAACTGAACCCCGAAGTCTCCTAATTGTCTTTTCAAAGCATCAACATGAGGAGGATGCCAAGCAGGAAAACACAACAAAACAAAGAAACTATGACACAAACTCACATGAAACAAGGAGACTGGATAGGGCAGTTGCTGAATTTCTATGCATGGAACAAGTTTTGATCTACAGTGTGGGAAGAGTTTGGATTCAAACAAATACTTGAACAGTTGAACCTCAGATATCAGTTATCGAGAAGAATTTATTTCATGCACACAGAAATTCCCAAAAATCTACACTGAAACTAGAGAAATCATAACCCAGCATGTCATTGGTTTATATGTCAAAGTATCGAAATTGGTACTGAGAATCATAAAATCTTAGTGCTATTGGTACCTAGTATTGAATTTCTGATATCGTGACATCCCTATGTATGACTAGTTTTGAAGTAACCTTGTGTAACGATATAATCTTGTGTGTCATAAATAGTCATTGATGCTGAAAGCGATGTTAAATAAACCAAATAAACAAAGGGCTAGAAAACCAGTTTCCCGTGTTTAATACTTAGTGTTGAAAGAATTTGCTGTTTTATAAGCCTGCTGTAATCTTGTGTAATTATAGTAACATCTATAGAACTACCAAAGTATTAGTGTGTATTTTTTAAATGATCGCCTTTCAGTATTGGTTGTATTCTGGATAGTATATAGTAGGCCTTGCCTTGTTTGACGATTAATAATATTGCATCATTTTCAGAGCTTCTCTTTCTGATGTTTTGCTTCATTCTTGACATGGCCATTTCCTGCCTTGCATCACTTAAACGCCACATAATTCTTTTTTTAGTAAAAGGACAATCTTTCGCTTCAGTTCACAGACAATTCTTAACCAAGTCTTTTTCCTTTGTCTTCTGTCTTTTTTGGGTCTGTGTGTGATTGCTTTAACACTTTCCTGCTAAGTATACGGCTTTTATAGAACCCACAGGAAGTTCACGTATTTCCTTTGCCACTTGTGGTTTTTTATTGATTTTTCTGAATGCAGTGTAGAGTATGTCAGTGCTCAGAGTACTACTCCTTTGAATTTTACCTAAATTATTCCGTTCAGGGCTTCTCAGCTAGACTTCTACACTTCAAAGTGATCGTTGTCCTGGTGTTCATCATGTATGTCCGAGATGTATTTGTCCATAATGCTTCACTCACTGGACTGCAGATTATTCTTACTTGCTAATATGGGCTTATTAAATATGAACACATGCTCAGGATGAGTCAATATATTATGACGGAAAACAAAAGCAATGACATCAGCACGAGGGCGATTTCACCTTTCTCCCCCACTCCACCACTGTTCGTTTTTTCTGTTATTTGGTCTTCAGTACATGAAGACAACACACACTAAAAACAGCATCAATTATGAACAGAACCTCCTGTTTGGTTGCAGAATTCTTAGGTTTGATTTCTTCATCATTTAGAAAAGCTGCTTAAAGGGCTGCTTTTATTATGTGAATTCATTTTAAATCACTGCCTGTATTGGCTGCCATGATTTGCTTTTTTTGGTATACAAGCCTAAAATCTGACTGTGTTCTTATCTTATCTTTGCAAAGAGAAATTACTCATTGTTTGCATTTATTTTTTTCCTGAATTCGTTTCATGGTCTGTACTAACCCTGGTTCTCCCTCTTTTCCTCAGACTGAATGACTCATCAAAACATTTGCACTTGCTCTCTTTGAACATGCACCTGGATGTGTTCATTTCCATTTTCATATCCCTACTACTAAGCATTACTTCAAATAGCAATACTTTACATATTAAGGTGTTTTCTAATAGACCATGAGATGACCATGCCATTAAATATACTTGGGCACACATCTCTAGGTGCAGCAGGCTGAATAACTGTCTGTGTGCTGTGGATGATTATTCTGGCTAGACGGACAATGTGGAGTTATATTATTGTACTTGGAAAGAGACCAAATCAACACTGGGCATCTTCCCCCATGGCACTGAGAAGCAACTACAAAGCTGGTAGTTTTATGTGGTGTGTTATATCACGAAAAATAGCACATTTTGATTATATTCAATGACGGATAAATAAATCATGCATTAGACAGCCTGATGGGCAAGTGAATCCTGAAATGTACCTGTCCGGTCCCATATTTAAGGTGTCTGGATCCATCTTTAAGTAGGCTTATGAGAGTTGATGCAACTGAGAGTTAGTGCTGTTCCGTTGGATTAGGGATGTTTAATACATTTTAATACAATGTTACAGTCATATGAAAAAGTTTGGGCACCCCTGCTAATTTTCATGATTTTAGTTTATAAATCATTGGTTGTTCAGATCAGCAACTTGAGTTAAATATATCATATAGCAGATGAACACAGTGATATTTGAGAAGTGAAATGAAGTTTATAGG
>JAJAGP010000274.1:362500-378957 GCA_025084515.1 Ancistrus triradiatus | reverse complement strand
ATTTCACTGCTCAAATATCACGGTGTTCATCTGCTATATGATATATTTACCTGAAATTGCTGAGCTGGACAACCAATGATTTATAAAGAAAAATCATGAAAATTATCAGGGGTGCCCAAACTTTTTCATACGACTGTAAGTGCACTAATAAAGGCTGGACATGGCATTAGATGTTAGTGTTACTGAAGTGCATTCATACAGACTTTGTGTGGCACTAAAGCAGACTGGACACGTGTCAGAATCAAACACTGGAGATCTGGACCTGTGGTTTCAAAATACTTAATGATTTCAAGAGTGAGGAGACTATATCTATGATGTAAAAGGATGGGTATGAGGGTATAAAATCTGGGACATTGCTAGACTTGCCTTCTAAAACTTCCCATCACCAGCTACAAACTGCAGCACTCGGTAATTTTCTCTGTTGTGTCAACAAGACCTGTAGAAATCAACCGAAAAGTACTGCGTTAACAAAAGATGTTTAGCGGGAAATGGGAGAGCCGGTTTTATGTTTCCACTCTGATTCATTTAAGAACAAAAGCTAGTGATCATGTCCGCAGCCATGTTATGTTTCCACCGGCGAATTAAAATACTGATAAGCCAAACACATAAGCTCCTTGTCCGGGGTGCTGCTGTTTTTTTTTCCATCTCTGATATTGCCATGCAGTGATTAACAAACAATTGGTGATACAGCCCAGGTACATGGTGTTCAGTTTCTCGGTATACAGTCTAATTTGTATACAGTCTAACTTTAAATCATCAGCTGTGTGAGCACGTGCAGCCTGGTGTCAGTGGTATGTGTGTCTGCAAAGTAACACGCACTACTGCCATGATTGTTATTACAACCAAGTTAACAGAAATCTGGAGTGATGAAATATCCTAAGGCAGGGTCATGGATACAAAATTAAATACTATTCACTTGGACTTGAAATCTAGTTATTTAATTATGACATGATAAGAGCCATTTCCCCACTTATTGTACTTCAGAAAGAAGTGCTGTTTAGATTATATGTTCTGAGCGAAGGTGTTGTGTACAATTACTTCCTTCCAAGGAAATATCTGCCATAGCAGAGTGGTCTGTGTATTTTGCTTCACTCCAGATACGGCTGTGATCTGGACCCTTTGCGTGGTACAAGCAGGAGATTACAGGAGACTGGTCAACATATCAGCACGAGAGCTGCTCAGAGCCAGTGACCTTCCCTTCCCTTGGTTTTTTCCATTTTACGTTTAGTGTTGTTCATTTTACATTTTACGTCAAGTACCAGAATGACTTACAACTGGTTCAACTGTGAGTTAGGAGCCGTGGTCAATGTCCCAACAATAAACACAAATGTGTCAGTTGTGTTTTCATTTATTAAAACCAAAGTTTATTTGCCTTCAGCAAGTAAAATGAGTCCGATTTGTAAGGCAGGCTGTTACTAAGACACATTATTCCACCAACAGAAGGAAATTTGAGTGGGATCCCGGTGTTAACGAAAGTCTAGGACCCCGGTACTTGACTAGTGATTATAAATTTACCAGATGAAGCTATTATGTGTAATCAGTCGGAAATTTAGAGGGGGAATATATAAGTGTAAATATACAGCATCAGCTTTAGTTGGGATAAGAGCGGGATTTCATTTGTACATGAATGAATCTCTGATCAGCCATGGATGGTGTTTATCAAAAGACGCCGAGTTGACAATCAGCAAACATCTTTGTGGCTGTTGTGAATATCAGAAAGAGCAGAGGTGATGGAACCAACAAAGTGTGTGCATGTGGCAGAGTAATGCGTGAAGAGCTTTGGTCAGAGTGCCATTTTGTGCAATATTGCAAGCCCTGTAACGTCTCGCATCCAGTTTTATTTTCTCAGCAAATTTTAGATGTGATAATTGTCTATTATTATTATTATTATTATTATTATTATTATTATTATTATTATTAGTGTGTTGGTGGCTTCACCTGTGCAGAAATGTTTGTTCAGATAATTATTGATATTCTTAGCTTTTTCATGTATAAAATAAAAAATAAACAGGCATGTTTTACCGACAGTGCCCAAATTTTTGCGTAAAACTGCACTTATTTGTTAATTGTGAACAGCTCTGGAAATGTAGCCTAATTTTACAGGCTATGTGAATCTTGTTTAGAAAGCCTTAAGATTAAAAACTTTTATAGTCGAACCTGCAAGTTATTTAAAATAGGCCTATTGATTTCTGTACAATGGTCATTTAATGCTTTTGAATTCTTCACCACTGACCCTATTGTGGCTTAAACTGATTGAATTAAAGCCATAAAAGGCTCAGGAGACTATAAGTGCAACTGTATCCCTTCCATATAAACCTGTTGTGTCTTCTCATGAGCAGCTCAGTACTACATAATTGACCACCTGTAATCTGGACTAGAGTCTGTATACCAGCAGGAGCTCTAAATACAGTTTGAACGTTTTGGATTTACCTAGATTTCTACGTTAATCACTGAGAACATACAAACTATTTTTATTGTTTGCCACCAAGTCTTTACTGAACAAGTCTTTATCGAAAAATCTTGGTCCAAACTAAAATATTCAACACACTGATCCAAAAAACAATCATTTGTTTATCATTTGTTTTAAGAAGTATTTGAATTTCTTTTGGAATAGTAAGTCTTTTATTATTGATACATGAACAGTGATTACAGATCCCTTGCCTAATGTTTATGGAGCTCGAGAAATGATTCTACACAGGCCACAGTGTGCTGCTCAGTGAATACATATGTGCTGACTAGCCAAGGACAGAAAAGAAACAGCATTTTGAATTATTTCCTTATTTTTACTGTTAAAATAATCTTAAGTTTTAGATTTTGGCAGTTGATTTTACATATATTCAACTGATGTTTTGTATTTCTTACCAGTTTTTCTTACACTGTAACACGCCAAACCTAGCACTGCACTGCCAAGAGTTGTATTCGCTGGTATTGATTCTTCTGAGTGGTCCCACATGTTCTTAAATTACATCTTCTGCTATTTAAACCCCTTGTCTTAAGCAACTGAAACCATGTGTTTTCAGAGTTTGTTTGTGAATTCAGGCCTTTGTTCTCTTAGCTCCACTTGTTTTCTATCAGTGCTGGTTTTCGCTTTCTGACCCAGCCTAACATTAACTTTTGTGGTCCAAAATTTCAGAAACTGAAAAACTGCAGTTTTTGACCTTCTTCGGTAATTTGGGACATTAGGGCTGGAAAGAGTATTCATAATTTTCTATTTAATAATTACAACAATTCCTGTAGCTGTCAATCAGACTTTACAACAATAAGGACTTTTAACTTCACTTTTAACTTTATGCCAGAAATGAGCAGTATTAGTAATTAGAACTGCCTTTGTCTTTTCATCTTTGTCTTCAGCTTGACCTAAGCCAGCCTCTGGAGGAGCAGGGTCCATTGGATGTCATCATCCATAAGCTGACGGATCTAATTCTTGAGGCAGACCAGAACGATACCCAGTCCCTCTTAGTGGTCCAGCGCGTACAGGTGAGAAGTGAGCAGCATATAAACTTGGATGACCAGTGCCGGGCAGCTATTTCCCATATTAAAAGAAAATGTAGTTGAGGACCTGTGGTGCTATAACAGAGAATTGTCTGGGAGAGCAAGAAGTTTCTGGGTTCGTTTACCATATTAAGGGCTTAAGTTGGTACTGGCGCCCAAGTGATGGGAACAACACAGTTTAGTCTAGCTGGTGATTTTTCATGGCCCTAACTGTTTAATAATGTTCCAAATCCATTTATCATGCTTGACAAAAAATAAAGGTGCTGATGTCAAGACTGTTTACTTAATGGTGTTTTAGGAAGGAGAATCATTTCCTGGTTCCTTGACCGCCATCTGAAATGGCTAAATTTCCCACTGGGGCGATGAGCAAAGAGAGAGTAATGCCAAGTGGAACACCACAGTTAATATAAGGCAGCCAAAATGATCAAGACATAAATGAGAAGAATCAGGTTTACTCTTTGCTCCTTAAAGTAAAGACAGGTCTTATTTCTATTTGCCATATTCAGCCGTGTACAGATCTGCATATGATGCTACAAGTTGAGGCAACAACTAGCTTATTTGGCTGTTTTTGGATCACCTGGAGCACCATCTTGTGAAACATTACAAATGGCATTCCAGGAATAACCTGTTATACTGTCAGGTCTTAAATGACAGCTTTATGTAAGGTTTTTTTTTATTAAAAATGGTTATATTTTTATTATTTATCACACAACTGATATCACTCACAATGTTGTTTGTAGTTTAGTTAATGGTAACAAATGTTTATCTGACTACATATACATTTATCCTGCTAATCTTGGCTTATCATTAGTAACCAATGATCTGATTTCTTTAATAAATGTCTACATACCTTGGTGGAACTGCAGCCCCATGTAGGAGAGCTTTGAAAACTGTGGTAGCCTAGTGGGTAAGATACTGGACTATGGACCAAAGGTCCAGGGTTCAAATCCCACCTCTGCCAAGCTGCCGCTGTTGGGTCCTTGAGCACGACCCTTAACCCATAATTGCTTGGATTGTAAGGCTGTATAACTCGTAAGTCGCTCTGGGTAAGAGCGTCTGCTAAATGCTGTAAATGTGAATGTAAAACATTTACAGGTTATTTCCTGTAGGCTGATAAGTTATTGGAGGTTTAAGTGCCTTAAAAGTCTTTTAAAAGTAGTTGACAAACATGACATCATAAAAAGCAAGCTTGCAACTCAAAGGCTACAGTATCTCAAAGTAAATATGTAAACTAATAAAAACCAGAACTAATTAAAAAGACTATACTCAATAAGTTTAATCCTAATTAACATGGAAGGTTATCCTAACTGTTAAAGGCCTTGAATGAAAAATTAGTGGTGGTTTATGTATAGCTGCATGGTTACCTTATGTAACACCTTCTGCTGGATCTGTGCTGGCAAGATGTGCATTCCTCACCCCACACTGATGCTCCTGCTGACAAAGCAGACATAGACAGTGCATGTGCATGCATGTGTAAAGGTATTGGGAGATGAAGTTATTATACATTTGGTGTTTCATACAGGATGTTTAAGATGTGCTTCACAGACATAATGTAGTAAATGGTAACTGGGCAAAGAGCAAGGGAATGTTAGGAACACTGATTTAGACAGAGGAGTGAGATTAGAAGAAAGTGGGATGGTGGTAATGAATAATGCTGTTATTTAGGAAGCAAAAGTATGAAATTAGCATACTTGAGAACCTGAAGAGGGGAAAAAGGCCTAAGAGTGCCATTATGTACTACAAATCAGGACACTGTCGCCTTGTCATGCATTTCAGCATGGTTATTAATCAAATACTAGTGTAGAATTTTGGTTATAGGTAGTTAGTTTCCTGTATTTATAGACTGTTTTTCTAATGTAAATGTCAACATTTGGTCTGGACTTGCAGGACTACATAGATGCCCATCCAGAGACCATAGTCCTGGATCCACTCCCAGCCATCAGAACCCTGCTTGATCGCTGCAAGTCCTACCAGCTGGTTCACCGAATAGAAGACTGTATGCAAGGTATTTATAACTGTTCATAATTGTTTTTGTTGTACTTCCTGTGGAACATAGCTTATTATTATTGGCAGAAAGGCAGTGTTATTATAATGGAAGCTGTTTGTTTTGTTGACCTCAAAACCGTGCCTGTATTAAATTATTAAAATTTTTGAACTGTTGATTTCGGTGAACAGATAAAGGCCTATATTCATAAATACACAAATTGCAAACACTCCCTATCCATTTTTCCCTTTGCAAATCTTGAAAGCAAAGACCGAATCACTTGCCTCATGTTTAATAGCAACTCCCTTTTATACACACACACACACACACACACACACACACACGTGCATCTAAGCAATTTTGTTATTCACTTTCAATACATTATTCAATAAATTACATGACATATTGAACGTTATTATAAAATAGGCTTTGTGTTAAGGATTTGCCCAACTGTACGGTGGGGCAAAAAAGTATTTAGTCAGCCACCGATTGTGCAAGTTCTCCTACTTAGAAAGATGAGAGAGGTCTAATTTTCATCATAGGTACACTTCAACTATGAGAGACAAAATGAGAAAAAAAATCCAGGAAGTCACATTGTAGGATTTTTAAAGAATTTACTTGTAAATTATGGTGGAAAATAAGTGTTTCGTCACCCACAAACAAGCAAGATTTCTCGCTCTCA
The DNA here is from genome assembly GCA_025084515.1 of Ancistrus triradiatus. NCBI lineage: Eukaryota > Metazoa > Chordata > Actinopteri > Siluriformes > Loricariidae > Ancistrus > Ancistrus triradiatus. Next base: position 372,799 of record JAJAGP010000274.1, on the reverse strand, counting down.
CAGACCTGTAACTTCTTTAAGAAGCTCTTCTGTCCTTCACTCATTACCTGTATTAATGGCTCCTATAAAAGACACCTGTCCACAGCCTCAAACAGTCAGACTCCAAACTCAACCATAGCTGTCGAAGGACACCAGGCAGAAAACTGTAGACCTGCACCAGGCTGGGATGAGTGAATCTGCAATAGGCAAGAAGGTTGGTGTGAATAAATCAACTGTGGGAGCAATTGTAAGAAAATGGAAGACATACAAGACCATTGATAATCTTCCTTGATCTGGGGCTTCATGCAAGATCGCATCTCGTGGGTCAAAATGATCATGAGAACGGTGAGCAAAAATCCCAGAACTACACAGAGGGACCTGTTGAATGACCTGCAGAGAGCTGGGACCAAAGTAACAAGGCTATCAGTAACGCACTACACCGAGAGGGACTCAGATCCTGCGGTGCCAGGTGTGTTCCCCTGCTTAAGCCAGTACATGTCCAGGCCTGTCTGAAGTTTGCCAGAGAGCATATGGATGATCCAGAAGAGGATTGGGAGAATATCATGTGGTCAGATGAAACCAAAATAGAACTTTTTGGTAAAAACTCAGCTCGTTTGGATGAAGTAGAATGCTGAGTTGCATCCCAAGAACACCATTCCTACTGTGAAGCATGGGGGTGGAAACATCATGCTTTGGGGCTGTTTTTCTGCAAAGGGGACAGAACAACTGTTCCGTGTTAAGGGAAGAATGAACGGGGCCATGTATCATGAGATTTTAAGCCAAAACCTCCTTCCATCAGTGAGAGCATTGAAGATGGAACGTGGCTGGGTCTTCCAGCATGACAATGATCCCAAGCACACCGCTCGGGCAACGAAAGAGTGGCTCTGTAAAAAGCATTTCAAGGTCCTGGGGTGGCCTAGCCAGTCTCCAGACCTCAACCCCATAGAAAATGTGTGGAGGGAGTTGAAAGTCTGTGTTGCCCAGCGACAGCCCCAAAACATCACTGCTCTAGAGGAGATCTGCATGGAGGAATGGGCCAAAATACCAGCTACAGTGTGTGCAAACCTGCTGAAGACTTGCAGGAAACTTTTGACCTCTGTCATTGCCAACAAAGGTTATGTTACAAAGTATCGAGTTGAAGTTTTGTTATTGACCAAATACTTATTTTCCACCATAATTTACAATTAAATTCTTTAAAAATCCTACAATGTGATTTCCTGGAGCATCTGTATATATTTTTATACATATAGCAATTTCAGAATTTATTAGTATTTGGCATGTTCCCTTATTACTGTAAGGATGGAGTTCACTCAAGCATCACAGTATTTCAAAGAGCATCGTCTGATGTTACTGAATGACTGGCTTTCTGTATTCAAGTGCCACTATAAATGAATGATGGGTCAGGTGACAGTGACTAGTGGTGTCAAGAATGTTGGCCGCATATTACCATTTCTGAAGAACCATTCTTTTTATTTGATTAATTTAACATAGGAAGATACTGTCAGACTTTGGGAACATTTCCAGGTGATCAGTTGTTCCCTGTTCTTAAGGGCTCACCTTAATTGACTAGGCCTTAATCCAATATGGCCATAACAGGGGTGTAATGATACACAATACAGAGTTAACAATTTTATTTTCTATGTTTTTTCCTATGCTTTTTTTTTTGTTTGTTTTTGTTTTTTTACGTTTCTGAACTGTAAACAATGTAAAACAATGCACATTTCCTTCAGTTTATAAACAAGCAAACAACTTTTAGTCCCTTGCAATTAAAATAACTTACTACAAACAGTGGTTTAAAATTGTATCAAAAAATGCTGTATTGTAGCTTCATCATATATTAAATATGATTCCTTTTTTATTTCTGAACAACAGCAATTCAAAGTATTGTGTACTTTTCTTGTATAAAGAGCTAAACAATTAAAGGAGAGTTTTAAATGCATGGGAACATGACATATGATTGCGCCCTCTAGTGTTAAAAATGCATCTCTATTCACAACCGATCAATTTATAAGCTATGTATATATAATTAAACAACTGTAAATGTAGTCGCCAAAGTCACATGTGAACAATAATATTCACTTATTTTGTGTACGGGAATGGAGCCATTGTTGCGCGGCATGAGTCAGCAGTCGGAGTCCTGCACTGCCAACATGAACAAATGATAACTAGACAGATTAAAAAAACTGAATTCCAAACGACATTTTGTTTCAAACATACTATTTGTCGATAAACGTGATGATACACATCAGGGTAAAGCCGGTTTTACAGTGTGCGAGTTCTACAGACTGTGTGATGTCATGTGGTCTCCGTGTCTGATTGTACAACAGATTTTTTTGACGCTAGAGCTGTCAATAAAGCAAATTCATACTTGCTGCTCGTGTCCTCAGACAGTTCAGCATTAAATAGCTTCGCTGTTGTAAAGGTAAATAAACTTAATTCACAGTTCCACAAGGTTCTCTTCGTATAAATTGCACGTTTCATTTGTTTTGCCAGTGCAACTGCATTTTCATGAGATTTGCTTAATCCATTGCGGTCCTGCTGTTGGTGGCTTTTAGACGAGCCTGGTAGAAGCAGTGCCATGAATTTGTCATCGGTTGTGGGACTGTGGTAGCCTAGTGGTTAAGGTACTGGATTATGGACCAAATCCCACCTCTGCCAAGCTGCCACTGTTGGGTCCTTGAGCAAGACCCTTAGCCCACAATTGCTTGGATTGTAAGTCGCTCTGGATAAGGGCGTCTGATAAATGACATAAAATGTATATGTAAATGACAAGAGATCGTTTATTATTGTGTCTTGCTTGTGTGCTTTGTAGGAGATTCAAGACGTTCGAGGTATTTCTTTAGTTTTTACAGGTTTACGCTTGAAAATACCTCTCTCCAGTTTTAGTCATTGACATGCACAGTACCTCATCTTATTGAATAGGCCTATAGTTGTTAATTTATCAATATTTGCAGTCAAGCAGTTAAAATATAAAACGAATCAGCACTGAATGCGACATGCGTCATTTAGCTTTCATAATCCTGCTTGGCAGCCTTGATTTTAAGATGTTAAAAATGATTGCTAGTGTTACCTATAGGTAAAACTGTTGTGTCAAACTTTACAGATATCGTGCTAGTGTCATGTGTTGTGAAACATTCTTTTAATTGCAATGTCCTCATCCTCTTTTTTTTTTTTTTTTTTTTTTTAAATAAATGAGGTGTGCTTTGCCTTTGAAATGTCTCCCTTCAGAACTATCCTTGGAACTGTCACTGTTTTGTCCGTTTACAGCAGCATGTAAATTATTTATAAGTTCCGCTGTATAAACTGTATAGCTACATTAGGCATTTCTCTCCTGCCCCACAGTATTTCATACTTAAAGCACTGTGTGCTCTGACACTGTGACACTGTGGGACTGTGGTAGCGTAGAGGGTAAGGTCCATAGGTCCAGGGTTCAAATCCCACCTCTGCCAATCTGCCACTGTTGGGTCCTTGAGCAAGGCCCTTAACCCACAGTTGCTTGGATTGTAAGAGTGTATCAGTTGTTAGTCGCTCTGGATAAGGGCGTCTGCTAAATGCTGTAAATGTAAATGACACTTTGTGCCACCCAAGGTCACTTCCTATTCCACCTATATCCAAGGCCAACTATGGGTGTAAATGTTTCTGGCACAATAGTAGGCTTTGCCTTGCTGGTTTAAAAGTGGCCTTCAGTAGGCTCCAGTAAGTATTAAACAGAGCAGAACCTTTTAAGGTAACATTTGACTGTTGTATTTAAAGTGCTGTATTTTCAAATAGATGTATGTGTTAATAACAGGGTTCAAACAACACACATGGCTTACAAATAAGCACTCCTGAACTGGCACGAATCGGTGTACACATGGCGTTTGTTTATTCAGCAAGTCATTCTTGTGCAGTCGCACACAGCAGATGGTTATGTAACCAAATCTGTAAGCCCCCAGTCTGTTTCTGTTAGTCCTCTTGCCTGCATGCTGCTGCCATGCATACCATGCATACATTACATGAGATGTTTTAAGGTAGAGACTTTCATAAAAGGAGGAATTTGTCTAGCTGTATTTACTGGGGCTGTCTAGATGACTATTATTGTTGGCGATTCGTCAAATCTCTACAGTAACCCTCACAAGAACAGTTTTGCAGCTGAGAAAGGCATTACATAGAAAAATAAAGATGTTAGTAGTAGTGTTTTTCATCTTTTCCTTTTACTTTCATCATATGCGATGCAGTATGTGGTACAATTTTAAAGCCATTCTGCCTTCAAGAACTGCAAAAAAATCGTGTTTATTGTATTATCTGTTGTTTCAGAAGTATTCATCTTGGTCTGGGCTTTAGGTTTTTTAAGCGCCTGCTGTGTGTGTGAGAGAGAGAGTGTGGGAGAGAGAATTAAGAGTGTGAAAGGGAAGTCTGTTTGAAACTTCACTTTTTAAAACCGTATACAGGTACAAGCCGCCACTGACACCGCGTAAAGAGTGCATGATCATGCTATTTTGTACTCGTGCACATGCTTCATGTTACACCAACTGTGGAACAATGAGAGGCCCTGCGGTTTGTTTAGTGGTGCTTCACAGAATGGCAGGGAGTAGGGGGAAGGTTGGGCCAGTGGTGGACTCCATATGACTCATGTGAAGTTCAGCATGCTCTGTTTAAACTTTGTAGATTTCTGTCTTGCATCTTGCCTTTAGAAAATCGGCAGGATGAGACAATATCACGGCTTATGGCTTAGGATTATTTTGCCCCCCTCTTGTTATTTCTCTGTTGCCTCCTGAGGGCTGTGCTGATGGCAGAGAGGTTCAGGCTTTAAAAGGCCAGACATCTCGTTTGTATATTGTAATAATCCAATGCATTCCATTCTTGTAGGCTTCGAACTGTTTACATATGTGAATGTTTCAGGAAGTTTTATGGACTAAATGTGTTAATGTATAAGAATGAAGAAGAATGACTTGTTTTTAAATATTGCTGATTGTAGACACGTCTTGGTATTAAATATGTAAACCAGTGTTTCCTGGTCCTGGTCCTGGCGCCCCACTGCTCTGCATGTTTTAGTGTTTTCCTGCTCCCAACACACCTGATCCAACTACTCAGCTCATTAACAAGCCTGTTATTGACTTAAAGTGGGTGTGTTAAACAGGAGATGCACTAAACTGTAGAGCGGTGGGGCGCCAGGACCAGGATTGAGAAACGCTGATCTAAACAGGTGGAAAAAAATGATACCTATACAGGTAGCAGAAATCGTACTCGAATTTAGATTTTTCCAGGGGCAAGCAATATGCAGAACAATGGACTTTGGTAGCCTAGCAGGTAAGGTACTGGACTATGGACCAGAAGGTCCAGGGTTCAAATCCCACCTGCCAAGCTGCCACTGTTGGGTCCTTGAGCAAGGCCCTTAACCCACAATTGATTGGATTGTAAGATTGTACCAATTGTAAGTCGCTCTGGATAAGGGCGTCTGCTAAATGCTGTAAATGTAAATGTAAACAATACCCTCCCGTGCTGTCCTGTCCTAATTGAGGAAATCAGGAGTGAATGATGTAGGGAGTGACGTGGTGGGCGCGATGAGCACTTGGAAATGCCATGGTCATGACTATAACCATTTTGTTTTTTCACTTTCAAGCCATTATCCAAAAAAATCACTTGAGTTATTCAACACTTTATTATAAAATAAGATTTGTGTTAATGATTTTGCCCATCTCTTCCTGAAAAGTTGGTGGGCTATTCTCTGCATAAATCATATGTAGTGGCAGGGTAGTAATAGTGGTGGTAATTGTGCACAGCCTCATCTCAACATTACTACTGGCTTGAAAATAGTCTCCTAATCAAAGAGTCCAAGCCACAGCAGCCTGTGAATAGTGACTGACCAGTGGTTAGTTGCTGATAATTTTACCTGGAAAGGTTGCTCAGCTACAAGGTTATGTCAACAAGATGGGTGCTGTCTGTAATATTTCACAACCAGGAATGCTGCTCTAACACTGATTTACAGTTCATTGAAAGTGTATCGATACTGTAATGGGAGTAGGCCGCCTCAAATAATATGCAGTCAGGGTTAGTCTTGTGATGGTTCATTGTGGATCACATCCGTGTGGTGATGAATCCCACAAGAGCAATGCTGTATTGGCAGTTCATTACTGTTATTAGAAGTAGTTTTTGATTCAGTCAGTTATGATGCTACTTATGGAGAAGCTGTTGTTTATTTAATATAATTATACAGTTCCTATGGAAAACCATCCCTTTGAAATACAGCTGTGCGCTGTTTAACTTCCATCCGATCGTCTTTTAAAACAGTCTTTTAACTCCGGATGTTGCGGCCATGAACAGACTCAAGACACTGTACAGCTCTGGCCGACATATGTTCTAGTATCCAGTACTGTACTGACCTGTAATTTTCCATTTTTAATTAATGATTATAACATAGTCTTATGTTAATTTATGTCTGTTTGCACTTGTTTACTAGCTTGATTCACCTAGACTGAGAAATATTTAGGGTTGTTGGTGTGCCCGTTTTCAGCTGTCTGATGTAAGCTGCAGATGGCTGCAGGCTTTCATCAAGAAAATGTATATACATGACGGCATCTATTTTTCCCTTCCATCCTGACCAATTGACCGGTCCCTGCTGAATGAAATATTTCCACAACTTAATGTTGCCAAAACAAGTAGGTATGGTGTATTTTGGCCTGTAGGTATGGTGTATTTGGTTCCTGAATTTGCCAGTGTCTTGCTTTGCACAATCATATTCACCCTTACACCATGACAGAAGAAACTCCTGACAAGTTGATGGACTATTCTCTGCATATGACATGGTAGTGGCAGGGGTAGTGTTAGTGGTCATGAGTGCACAGCCTCATCTAAACTTCACTACTGGTGAGAAAATGGTCCCCTACCCAGAAAGTCCAATTGACCGGTCCCTGCTGAGTGAAACACGTCCACAACGTAATGTTGCCAAAACTATTTTTCCCAGTAGATATGGTGTGTTTTGGCTGGTGTGTTGCAATTGATTTTTGCCAAACATAATGCTTGGATTTCAGTCAAAGTAATCTTTTTCTCATTTGACCATCAGAAGCACAACTGAGACTTTTTCAGAAAAGCCTCCTTTCAAGCCATAAAGCCTAGCTTTGTGTAAAACTGGAGCTTGTCACCTGCACATATGAAGCAATCTCAGCAGTAAAAAGTGCAAGTCCTTCAAAATTAGCCTGTTTTTGTCATCCAGTTTGGAGGGAAGGTTTTGTTTAGGTTCATTGATTACATTAAATTGGCCTGATCCCAGTATGCATGACAAGTTTTGAAGTAAACCAAGTTGTGTGTCGATATAACCTTGTCTGTAGTTAGCCACTGGTGGTGAAAGTGTTAAATTAACCAAGTAAACAATAAAAAAACAAACCAAAGAGAACACTGTAGAACAAGTTTGGGAACCGCTGCTGTATCGGGGTCTGGCAGTCATAAAGAAAGTAAAGCTTGAGGTTATTTTGAGACATCCATCGAGAAGTAAAATACAGTGTAGATTTCAGCTTGAACAGTTTAGGTCAACTCCATTAGTCAGCCTCTGGATCTTCCATCTCAGTGTTCAGTATAATCAGGGCAGAGCTCCAGTCATCAACTAGCCTTCACAAACGTCCTGTAAACATTCTGCAAATGTCACATAAAAGTCTTGCTGGCTCCAACAGGTCTGCAGAGCTCTGTAAGTGTTTAGACAGTGCTAAAGATTGATCCTGGATGCTCATAATTCTACTTCCAAACCAGGCGTTGCTCAGACCGTTTGCTTTACCTACGCTAATTTACTTTACTGCTGCTTAGATGTACTCCAGTTCTGCATATGAAATGGAAAATTCTGCTGCTGAATGTTATTGGAATTAGGGGAGGATTAGGAGTTTAAAAATACGTTTTTGCCAACGTTCATACTAGCAGTAAGATGAGGGCGTTTGGAAAGGAAATCCGTGAGCATGACTAATGGTACGTGAATAACGTGTTCTGTAAAATACATCTATCATTACTGGGAGTAAAATCGTTTTCAATTAAAAAGTTGATAACCGTATTTTTCGGACCATAAGGCGCACTTAAAATCCTTTAACTTTCTCAAAAATCGACAGTGCCCCTTAAAATGCGGTGCGTCTAATGTATGAATTAATTCTGGTTATGCTTTCTGAGCTAGAACCGATTGTAGATGGTACACGCCCCTCATAAATCTGTCAAAATGTTTTAGCATGGCCTTGGTAAGTTACGAAGCTTATGGCCACCGTAGTGCGCAGCATCGCGGAGTAATACGGTATGTGCTTTAGCATTAGGGTACGTGCATTCATTCATTCATTCATTTTCGAAGCGGATATCAAACACAACGCTATCAGTCACGCAGTACACCATGGACATAGAGCAGCTGCGAGAGAATTCAACATTAACGAATCAATGGTACGGAAGTGGAGGAAGCAAGAAGACGCCCTGTGCCAGGTAAAGACCAAACTGAGCTTCCGAGGGAACTTAAGAGTTTTGGTTCATTTCATGGGCCTTATAACCCGGTGCGCTTTATGTATGAAAATATACCCGTTAGCAGCCGATCGTTGATATCGCGCCTTATAACCTGGTGCGCTTTATAGCCCGGAAAATACGGTAACTAGTCAAATTAGTAATGAAAAGAGCAGATCATTTATTGGGCTCTGGAACTTCTGGCATGCAGTGTCGCAGTGCATTAAGGCTCCCGTCTTGCCTTCTTTCAGGGCTTGGTCAAATCTAATAGCGACGTTACCGTGAGTAAATATGTTTTTGATTTTAATTGACCATTTGCTGCGATAAAAGAAACAAATGCAGTAAATAAATTGAACATTTTACTTTTTGATATGGATGAGGTTGTTCCAAGGTTATATTTTGTGGAGAAGCATTAATTATTTATGATCCCAGGCCAACTTGACTATTGCGTTGTTTGCAGTATAACTGTTGAATGTGCAGAAAATGCACTCGCACACAATTCTGTAGTAAGAAAGTGATTGGTAAACTTGCACCAATACGTCATTTTGATCCAAATGAGCTTTGTGATCTTCTCATGAACTGCTTATGAATGGGTTGCGTAACACTGTTAGTGGTCCAATTACTAAACATCTAGACTGTCAGTCCTTAAAAGCTTGTCGTGTTAACGTTCCATTTTTACTTGCAAGCATGAAAAATGCTTCCTCAGGAGTAGCTGAACAAAAGCTCATGCCCTGTTTATTGATGTGTACCATCTGATAAGACAACCATAATGCTCTTTCAGTTTCAATAGAAGCATGGCAATCTCTCTGGGGACCTGTCTTCATGCGGCAGCACGACAACCGGCTCAGCCAAACAGGAAATGAAGTGCTTGCTTGTGTTCGCAGGGTAGTGCCAGGTTAGACGCTGGCCTTTGGCGTCCTCTTAGCTGACCAGTGTTTTTTAATACTGCTGTCCATGCAGGTTTTAGTCACCGCTCAGATTATATAAGTGTGATGTGCGGTTGCAAAGCGTTGGTTATAAGCAAAGCAATTTTTTTTTAAATAGCTTATTGTACATAATTTTCTGTGTACCCAAACGCAGATGTAAAGGATTCCTTGTTGATTTGAACTTATGTATGCAAACATTGCAGGAGCAAAGGCATGACTTAACCATGGCCAATCATTGTAGTGCTGATTGAAGGGGTACTGCTTTTGGCAAAGATACCAATTATGTTACACTACAGGAATAATGGGCCAAACAGAAAACTGCAAGATCTTAAGGTTTTAATGGCCTGAACAGCAAATAATTGTTCAGGAAATGAGCAATAATTAAATCATTATGTTAAGTGACTTTGTATGGAATAGCCCTTTCCCTTTGATTTCCATTTCATGAACATTGTCATGTTTATGAAACTTGTTGGACATGACCTTTGCTTTGTGAGCCTGTGTCCACAACAGCCTAAGTGTTCTGTTCCTGGCTGACCGTAGTGGAACCTGATATGCTCTTCTGTTGCTGTAGCCCATCAGCCTCAAGGATTGATGCAAGATGATTTTCTGCTCACCATAATTGTATAGCATGATTATCTGAGTTACTGTAGCCTTTCTGTATGCTTGAGCTAACAATTCATTGACCTCTCTCATCTAAAGGTTTTCTTTTTTTCAACGAAAGAACTGCCACTCATTGGATATTGTAAACTCTAAAAACTGAAAAACTCTAAAAATCCAAGTAAAAATTGCAGATATAGAAGTACACTAACCTGATGAGCTGGCACCCATTATCATTCTGTGGTCAAAATCACCGGGATCACATTTCATGTCCGTTACATGAGGCTGCTAGGCTGTGTCTGCATGAGATTTCATAGATTGCGCTGCTGCCACACGACTGACTAATTATAATTGCATA